>VWZI01021440.1:79805-112181 GCA_013396835.1 Psilopogon haemacephalus | reverse complement strand
CCCCTTTTTTTTTTTTTGTGGTGGTGGGGTTTTTTGTTTTGTTGTTGTTGTAGTTCACCCACCAGGTAATAAAAGTCAGCTTTCAGGAAGGGGCTCAATATAAATCTCTGGGTCTGTCGACATGTAAGAACTCAATAGGATTACCTGACGCACATGGGAGCATTAGATCTAAAGCCCTGTAGACTGATGTCACTTTCAGCCTCCTGCCAATTCAGAAAGAAGCAGTACACCAAAGCAGAGATTGATGGGCTAAGGGAGTAAGTGTGTCTTTTATGAGCAACAAAATCCATCAGACTCAATAAACAATGTGAATAAGATTTTGATGGGTCTGTCTGATAGAAAGAAACAACTGAAAGAAGGTAATATTTTTTTTAAAAAAATATTGTTCTATCTGGAAAATTCTAGTTCTATCTGGAAAATTCTAGTTAATGATCGCAGGGCTGTGCTCAGAAAAAGGCAAGGGGACCTCATGGGATGCTACAGGGCAACTGTGACCTGGGCATAAGAAGGTGAATATAATATACCTTAGCAAAATGAAAGAAAGTTCTATTGCACTCATTCAGTAAGTTGGTCACATTAATTGCTCCTTCATGCTTCCCGACGCTGTTTCTCTTAGCATTTTATTTTGTTCTTTCCATCTTCAAAACAGTTTTCTTCTGGTTTGATCTCTGCATCCAAAAAAAAAAGCCTAAATTCATTCATTTATTTCTAAATGTTAAAACATACCAAAAACCCAGAAATTATCAAAATGTATGTTATGTATTGCAATAGCAAATATCTACTTTTATGATGCTAGTACTCAGACAGAGCAGATAGAGTGCTTTATTTTTAGTGTTTTTTTTTTCAAAATCTGATGACACAACAGAAAATGCAGTATCACAGCACGAAAATATTAATATCAGGCAGCCATCTCTTTTGCTGTTCATGTCTATGATGGACACAAGTCAAGATTATTTTACCATTGGACTGTCTCCACTCCTGATTCTTGTCCTTCGTAAGTGCTCTTCTGGGTAAGAGTTGGAAGGTCCTTCACTTTCTCACTCTTGCTTTGTATAAACATTCCACATGACTGAATCTGTTTACTCATTCCCCTTACAAGATGTCCCTGATCAATGTGATTTGCAATGCAATTTCAGATACATTCTTTATGCCAATGGTTCACAGATGTATCCACTGTAGATTTCTGTCTTCATGTCCAAATGAAAACATTGAATTGTTTCCCTTTGCCTAACTTCAAGCAACTAATAATTGGTTTGATGTGGGAAAAAAAAAAAAGCCATCTTATTTCCATATTTCTCACTCTTTTTTCCTTTTCTAGTCATTGTGAATTATGCTATTGTTCTCTCTACCCCATACTAAGAATTTCATATTCAGTTTGGTCTTGCTAAGTCAACAGTTCCACTGTATCTGGATTGTGACATGTACTTTTTAATAAAATTTGCAACCTGTCTTTATCTATCTTTAGACACAATTCATTCAGTCTTTCATCATCTCAATTGTTGCAAATCCCTCTCTTCTGACACTGAGAAATGCAATATTGCCTTAACCAAACTGTCACTGAAAACATCCATTTTGCTGAATTCTCAAATTCTCACACTGGGCACATCATCCATCCATCCTTTTTTTTTTTTTTTTTTTAATTCATTCACTTCAGATCTGAAGGGTAGTCTGCTAGGCATGCAGTCAGGATTCAAGCAAGGTAAAAATATCTCATATCTGAGACGACAGAAGGAACCTCTGGAGATCCTCTAGTCCAACCCTACTGCCAGAGCAGGTTCATCTACAGCAGTCTATAGAAGATGGCATCCAGGCGGGTTTTGAATGACTCCAGAGATGGAGACTCTACCACCTCTCTGCAGTCTCAGACTATTTTGTAGTTGGCAAACCACCATTTTCTGATAAATTTTACCAACTGTACAATAAAGGCCAATTTTTGGCCCTTTTGTGAACCTTTTTGACTTACGATCACTAGTACTGATACAGTTTTTCAGTTTTTTGATTCATGGATCTAAATATCAACAGATCAGCAAAAGGTTGTTGATGAAAGGAAACTTTGAATATTGATGCACCTCAGAATGTATTCAGTCTGATTGTCTAATATAGTCGTACTACAAGGAGAAAAGCAACACAGAAGTCTGTGGCTGTTACTTTCCCAGGTAATAACTGTAGGGAAGATAGGAAATTGTTTATAGTGGTTCATTCGTAGCTACCAGTTTTATTTAAGCATATGTGTATATGTATAATGCTGTCTGTAGAGTTAATAGGGTGTGTAGCTTGTTGAATCATTTTGCCAGAAATAAAGTGTTGTGTGAATATGATTCCACTAAATCAGGTAGAAATGTTGATTTGATTAACTAATCAAAGTTCCTGAATATTTTATGCTCCATTGCTTTAAGAAAAGACTAAATCATTCTGCTAATGAAAAAGCAGGCCCAGTGAAA
Organism: Psilopogon haemacephalus; assembly: GCA_013396835.1. NCBI lineage: Eukaryota > Metazoa > Chordata > Aves > Piciformes > Megalaimidae > Psilopogon > Psilopogon haemacephalus. Next base: position 109,740 of record VWZI01021440.1, on the reverse strand, counting down.
ACCTGTGGTAGTTATGTTTGTGTAAGCAATGGTTCCAGATTTGTGAAATCAAATTCTAACCCATAGTTCCTTTTCTATTCTAAATAGTAATTGAAAAGAGTAATTTTTGTAAATTATTTGCATCATATTCATTTAAACCAAAGTAGTATTTCAGACACATAAACCTGATGTAGACAGTACAAAAGCTTCAGCTGCGTTCATCCTATTCACCTATGGAATACTTACTGTGTACAAATGACATGTAATTGTGGCAAAGTTTATGTAACTAGATCACTATGAAAGAAGGTTAACAAGATGAAAGACTGTTTATCCCACTGAAGGAACTGCTGGATGAAAGCTTAGGGTCTCCCTTATGTTCCGTCCAGCTTTCTGAAAACTGGCAAGGGTTAGAATCCAATTATTCTCTGACATTAATGCCTTTTCATCCCACAGAAGCTGGAGTGTGGGAAGCTCTTAAAGTTTACATAAAGGTGAGGATTATTATTTATTTCTCAGCTGATGGTGGTATAAGCAGGCTGTGAATCCTACAACAACAGGTCAGGCTCAGGGGTTCTGTTAAAGAGAGAAGGCTTATACTGCTACTGTTAAATTTTAACTGATTTTAGTTCAGAGCCCCATAGAATGGATCATAAACTGCTTGAGTTGCTGGAGATAAATGAAGATCACTTGAGTTCACAGAAAATTCAGGGAATCTTGCTTTTTGTTTTAAGCCAGCTCAAGTAATGTAACAGGACCCTACCACTTCTGATAGTGAACTTCCATGCATCGCCCTGATGCTCTGTATACATACAAACTAAAGTTTTATTTCCCTGATGGTTTCTAAGCAGATTGGAATTGGTCCAGTCATCTATATTTAGCTTAGCAAAGTAGTATAGCAATGTGAGTCTATGCTCTTGCTCTGGTCCTTGCTCTCAGAGATATTTCACAGCAGTACTTTCCTGGGAATCACGTTTGATTTGTGTATTCCTGATCTCAGTTTTGAAGAAAAAGAGAAGTCATTAATATGAAAGCAAGATGCAAGGAAAGGCTCTATATAAGGAAATAAATTTTAAGTGAATAGCTGAACAAATATATCTGAACAACTTGTTCCCTAAATTAATTTTTAATTAATAATATTGTTTTAAGTTTGTGTTTGAAAGGGTAAAAAAGACAGCAAAACTCTTACCTGCCACTGGTGACAGTAACTTTTTTCTTAAAACAATATTTGTCGAAGGCTGAATCAAACCCTCATGAGTTTCTGCATCTTTAGAAAGTTTAATGAATGGATGAAACCAAACAAAAAAATCACTTCTAATACAATCTGTTTAATTTACTTTTGCTTCTTACACTGTTTTTGAGGCATGATGTGTGGCAATAAAATATGATTGGACATGCACCTCAGGTTTGTGATACCCGATTGCAGCTCTGCTGATCCCATAAGTAATTCAGTGAGAGGCAGTATTCCTATGATACATCCTGATGCATCCTCCAATGCATCTTTCTAGGATACAAGAAGAGAGATTGTGAAGCAAATAATTAATGATATGAATAGTCACTTTTTAATGCCAGATGCTCTTAGATTGTAAAGGAGTTACTGTCTAAATAAGAACTGCAAGTTCAGGCCATTAATCTGGGGAAAGAAAGAGTGAAACTTCTTTTAAATATTTCTGGAATATGGTGATGGAATTCTATGCGTACACTTCATGTGTAGCTTAATTTTAAATATCAAGCAATGGCATGGGTGCTAGTTATAAAGAAAAAAAATCTTTTCTCTCTTGCTAGAGATTTTATGTTTGGTTTGTTCTTGGCCATCACAATGAAACCTACATACACTCAGTACAATTGTGTGTATCAGATTAACACTTATAAAGTAAGTTTTCTCTATAATAGCTAAAGTGAAGAAAATATATCTTCATTTAAAAATCCTGAAAATGGTGCAGTTAAGTGGTCACAGGGAAAGCATTCCATAATGCAGGGATGTGTGTAGGCACCAAACTAGCTCAAGGAGACATAGTTTCACCCAAGGGGAATCATCTGCTATTGCAGTGATCTTTTTTTGTTCTGCATAGTGTAGTTTGCTAAGTCTTAAATCATGGTATTGCACAGTATAGGCACAACACACAGTCATAATTATATTCTAAATGGTTTAGTCAGTTCTTAACAAAATACCAAGTCAAATGAGATAGAGCTGTCTGTATTCCTCTACCTACCATTTAGCTCACAATTACCAAATTCAGTTCTTATGCTTTATATTGGGATCTTTATATAAAATGATAGACTCAATAACAATTTAGGCAGGATGTCAGCCAACTAGTATTGATCAATTTTATTCAAAATGCAGTCATTTTCTAGCTCTCTTCAGAGATAATATATGACACATTATCTAACATTGGAGAGATGTTCGTGTTTAGGAGCTGAAATTTTAATAATCCAACAAGAGCCAGTGGATTCCTGTTAATGATGTGGGTTTTTCTAACCAGAAAAATACCCTGAGCAAGTTCAGGGCTGAATATTGAATGCTGGTTGAAGAGAAAGTAAGTGAAAGATTGCTTTCAGTAACCCCTAAATTCAGTGGCAGAGACATCAGAGGTGTTGTTCACTGTAAGATGACTAAATTTTGGTCGACTTTGAACAGTCCCATGTAGCAGAAAGCAGGATCAGAGGATTTTCCAGAGGCTTTTTCAGTCATGATCCCCTTATAAAGATCAGAGACAAACAGCTGATAGAAAAGTCTCTATTGCCCTGTTCTGAACCCTGGAAAAGCCTTTTCCTTTCAAATTACTGACAATAAAGTCAAATAAGGAAGGAATGTCAATATGTAATTTAGGAAGACAGGAGTGAGGATATATATAAGAAGTACATTTGTCAGATTGCTGAATCAAACCACACAGGTGAAAAACTGCACACATTGAACAATCAGTCTTTTCTCAGTAAACTATAAGTCCTTCACAAGTTAGGTAGAATACATTGCCACAATCCAGGCCAACAAACACACTGGCTCATGTTGTCCTCAGGTAATGCCAAACCCCCATTAACTTTTCCCAAATTTGCCTATGCAAAATTTCAGTTAGCAGTATAAAACATAGAACACCCGATGCTGTGTTAGGATCAGTGTATAGAAATAAGAGGCATGTGATACCATAAACAGTTTACTAATAGTTAAACCAGGCTTCTGTCCACAAACAATTTCCAGATGGCTGAGTATGTCTAATGTTTGCACATATTTACTCAGTATACCTATGCATGTAAATTGGCTACACACAGAATTATGTCAGCTCATTAAGAGCTTTGCAGGATCGGCAAGGAAGGGGTTAATAGTATTAATGACATTTCAGAGCGCACAGTTTTGTGACACAAATGTCATTTTTACCGAGCTTCATTATCCCTTAGCCATGAACTTGGTCTTTCCCCTTCACATTTATAATCTGTCACATGGTGCCCCACGGTGGCTGCTTGCCTTCTGTTCCATGTACTAGAGCCAGGAAGTGCTGAACTCATTTTGGTTACTATTACCAAAAAAATCTTTACCCCAGTTCATGGCTATTTGGTAATCGTCAGAGTTCAAGTGTAAAACATTTGGTAAGTACCAACTGTTTCTAGTTGTATTCAAAGAGAGAATACAGGTCCTTGCAGCTAGTTAGTAGAGGTTGATCTTGTACTGCTCTTCAAGACATGATTAAATAGAAAATCTTGCTGTCGCAATGTTTAGTTTATTTGGTTATTTTTTTATCAATTTTGTTACAAAATTGAATTTTTTTAACATCAGCTGTGTTTATCAACAATTAGAATGTCAGATTCTTGGTTCGTTTTTCTTTCTATGCATTTTTAGGCTGTGATATGTCTGTTAATGTAGGGTTTGATCTTAATTGGTTTCAAGAAAATTTCTATTTCTCTTTCATTTGTGAAATGAAGCCTCTGTGTTTAAGATACTGTTGCTAAGCTGCTTTAGTTCATGTAAATCTCTGTGTTACTTCTGGAATTTTCTAAACTGTTTCAAAGTCTGAGTTTTATTTCCACATATAACTCTCTCATCAAACACTATTTATCAACCCATTTTCATATAAGGACATGGATGTTGATCCTGCCTGTGACTTAATGAAGCTGTAGTGTGGAAAAACTGCCCTTCCCCTCCCCCCCCACCCCAGAGTACCCACAAGTCCTGTTGATCTTTTGATGAAATAATGGGTTGTTAATTTTGTTAATTTTCAGAAGATGGCTTTCACTGCTGCAAGGTACCTAGGTGTCTGAAAAATGACAGAATTACAGTGGCTGCATGTTTGTGCAGGTAACTCAGTCTGAGAAGTCCCCTGAAATTCAATTTCTGGCAATGCAATCTATTGAATATTGCTTTAGAAGGACAAAGGTCATGGTCTGCTCTTGCAAAGAAATATTTTTCAATACATAACTAAAAAGACTGGGGGAAGAAACCCAAATAAAACCCCTAAACAAAGCCAAGTAACAGCAACAACAACAAAACCCAACAAACAAATCAAACCCAAAAAAACCTCCAGAACACATAATTATTTTTCTAAATGTTGGTATCTTGCAGTTAGAACACATGCCCAGAATGTCTTGTTTCTGTTTTCAGGTTGTCAAAAAATGATTGTAGGCATAATCAGACATTTTCTTCAAAACCAATTATGATGGTGTAAGCAGCTACCACCTTATATCTGTCCACTACAGTCGTGCTAAGCTGAAGTGTATTGAGTTATTATGGGTATTATGTTAATCTATTTTGGTGCAAAAAATAAACCATTATTCTTTACTATGGATGTTTTGGGGGCAAAAATTACTTTTTTGTATAATTCTGAGCCTTTCATGTTATGGTTTCTAAATTTTGACATTTTAGTTTTTATACATATTCAGATCAGATATGCAGATACTCAGATCTGTTGCCTTGACTCCAGAGATTTCAGCTTGTATTGTTTGCTTTGCAGTATATAAACATCAATATGTTGCAACTGTGTTTACTACCAAGAGTGTGTTAATTGATAGAATGATTGAACTACACTTTAATGTAATTTCTTGACTACTGAATACAGACCTTTTAATATGTCCATAAACAGATTTGTAAATGAGTGTATGGAAGTGAGAAAGTTTGACGTATTTTGACAAAATTCAGATTTTATCAAAATAATTCACTTTTTATCAGAATATTTATTAAACACTCAACAACAGTTTCCACCCAGATATAGACAATAGATGAGTATTGACATTATGCCTGTAAGAAAACACTAATGCAAAGCAGGTTTGAAAACAATACGTGATGTTATATTTTCTTTTATAGGGACTTGGCTTTGAAAATTCGATTATACACACAATGAAAGAAACTTTTGCCTTAGTTAGAGAGATATTATTTGAATGTCTTGTAAATTTTGCCTAGTGTACAGCCTATATAATTATTTTTTTATTTTTAAACGATTACACTGGTTAGTAGCAAATTGATAGTGTTAAATTCTTCCTTTCACAGTTTTCCTTCATAAAACCTTTACAAACATTAGAGCCCCTGTTAAAATACATACTGCTCCTTCCTTGTACTTTGCAATCACATTACTCTTATCTTTTTGTCTGATTTCTGTATCATTATTTCTGTGGCTTATCAGCTCTACATGCAAGATGGCAGTAGGTGCTGATGGTGTACAAGGTTGTAAGAACTGACTTGAAAAAGTCAGTTGGAAATACATCTCTGTTTAAAAGCATCAGCTTTGTAAACTGTAAAATCTTAATGAGAATTCTATTACAGTGTAAAAAAGAAACATAACAAATCTAGATCCCAAGCAAAATACTATTGTATACTTTAAAGGCAGCTGCTGGCCTTCAGCTCCAAATCTCAATGTAGTATTATTTCAAATGGGATGATCAGAAACAATAAGTATCCAAAAAGTTTTAGGAGTAAAATCAATGATCTGAAAGGCCATGGATCTTGTTGAACAGAACAGCTGACTGAACATGATGTCACGCCGCCCATTCTTTTGCTGTGCACAAGAGACCAGAGGTTGAGTCTGGAGGTCTATTTGCCAACAGTAAGAAACATCCAAAGGTTCCATGACCTGCATCAGCCAAAACCAACAGAGCTAGTTTAATCTGCTGGTGAATATGAATATGACCTACTCAAATAAAATGTTGCTTGCAGTCTATATTGAGAGTTCTGTTGCCCCTTCTGCAAGCTGTGCTTTGCCTTTGGGCATGTGTAAAAATAGAAAGGGACACAATGTTTGGCTGTGACAGAATACTACAATAAGAAAAAGCTTTCAAAGCTAAAAACTGACCAATTTAGTTCTGGACCAGTTCCATGGAAACGATCAGACGTGAGGTGGGATGTATCTTAAAAACATGCTTAGAGCTTAGTGGCATTTGAAGAGAGCTGGAGATGGAGCATGAAGAGTATGTCTTGGTTGATTGGTTTTGTTGGTTTGGTTTGTTTTTTTCATAGTTGTAAGGGAAATATCATATACATCTATAGGACAGCTTTATGGAAGGTGAAGCTTTTAATGCCAAGATAGGGGGCAAAACAGGAATACCCTGAAGCACTACCATGTAAAGATCTATGCTTATTACAAATAAAACCTACTAGCACCAGCAACCTTCATGTAAAAATGTGGCACAGGCCACTCAAATGTTTGACGATGAATAAAATGTGAATGTCCATGTTTATAGGGCCCTGTGCCTAACTGGCAGATTTCATGTATTTTAAAATACTGTTTATAAAGGCTTTTTCTTTTTTTGTTTGGTACCAGGCTGTGAAAATATACCAAGGCTTGCTTCAACCATGTTGATGTGGCTTCAAGGTGCTGGGTGTCCTCCTTTTGTCTCTAACAGGGACATACCAAGGAAAGGAAAAGAAAAAGAAAAAGAAAAAAAGAAAACAAACAAACAAAAAAAACCCCACAATGGTATAATAAAGAAGATAATGAAAAAACAAGGAGAGAGTATTAGTGTCAGGTGCCAAGAGCCAAAGGCAAAGGTAATGAACAACTCAAAATCCAACAAAGAGACATGGAAGATTTAGAGGAAAAATAGCGCCAAACCAGATACACAACAAGAAAATGTTACAATGCTGCAGACACACAATAATGAGATAAAGCACTGTCATGCCAGGCATGCATCAGTTAGCTTCAAGTTGCCAAGGCCATGAAAGATGTCTAGGAGCAGCAGAAAAATCTGATGCCAGAATGCAGTGATTGGGTGCCAAAACACTGGCAGAGACCAGGAAGGCAAAGACCTGAAAAATGCAAGTTTTTACTGAAAGCCCCGTCAGCCTAGCTAATTCTGTAAAGGAACTGCTGTAGGGAAAGGGTGTGGAGAAGCCAGAGAGATGCTGGTGCCAAGCAGAGACGGCTTCGCGGGGAGATGGGGCCCCGCAGCCTCCGCAGGGGCCAGGACGGGGCCGCAGAGACTCGTCACGGCAGAGGCACCGAGACCCTGGAACGAAGCAAACCTACAGCGAAGGGCTCCGCTGGCGCGGGGCCGAGGGCGGTGGGCGGGCAGCAAGGCGGAGGCCGGGGCGGGACGAGTGCAGGGGGCGGGCAGCCGCAGCCGCAGCGGGCGGGCGGGCGGAGCGCCGTGCGTGTGCGCGGCCCGGCCCCGGCTCATTACTCAGCGGTCGAGGCAGAGGTGGCGTGCGGGTGGTGAGTGTGGTTGCGGGTGGGCCCGGTCTCGTTGGAACGGCGGTCGGCAATGAGGGGAGCGGGTTTGAGTCGAGCGGGAGCGGGGCGGGCACGGCGCGGTAGGCAGGCGAGCGGCCGCGGGGCGGGGGCCGGGCCCCGCTGCTTTGTTTACGTTTCGGCGGGGCAGGGGGCAGGCAGGGGGCGGGGGGCGGCCCGGNGCGATGGTGCGGGGCTCTTCGGTCCGGTGACATTCCATTTCTGCTCAGGGCTGGGGGTACCGGAGGTGTCTCAGTGGATAATGGCGGGGGCCTCTTTGTTGGTGTGGCAGGAGGGGCAGGAGGCTCGGCGCAGGGCTCCTCCTCCTCCTGGGAGCAGGGGCACCCGGGCAGGCCGGGCTGACGGCTGCTTCCAGCACGGGCCTTCGGGAGGGAAGAATCTGTGGACGAGAAGGTGGGAATACAGGGAATACTGCCCTTCGAGTGAGCGAGCTACCTCTGTGGTCAACTTCCGTGACCTTGCTGTTAAAGATGCCTCTTAAAACGAAACAAACAAACCAAAAGCTTCTCTGGGGGTAATGTAACGAGGTGTAGGCGTTTGGGGCGTCCGAAAATCTTCGATTCTTCTGCTTTTTAATTCTTGTGAGAAGTGAGCTGCCTCTTGCAGAATTTCGCTTGCTTTTTGGTTTCTCTGTGTCGCTAGCAGCATGCAGTTTTACTTCCAAAGCCTGTTTCTTTGTGCCTTTCTGTCTGGAGTGATTCCATCAGTGAAGTTTGACCTGAGCACAGCCTAACTGCCTACAGATATAAATCCTACTTGATTATTTCCCCGCCCCTTCGCCCAGCTGCAGTAAATGGTTTTGAGCCCTCCAGACAGTCGAAAAATCCTGCACACTTGGGCCTGTCTGGTAATATAAACACTACGGGTGTCTTGCTGGTTCAGGGAAGGAAAGTATTACTGCCCTAGGGCATGTGGAATTGAGCAAGCTTACTTGTTCAAGCCGGGTTCTGCATACAGGTCAGGAGACCTGGCCTTCTGGAGATGCTAACAAATGAACTCCAGGGGCAGAAGAGCGTATGACGTGCAGCTTTATGTATTTGCAGGTGTATCAGTGTATTGGATAACTTGGGAAAGGCTTAAATTATAACATGAAGAGTAACTGGACCAAACCTAGTGAAGGGTACTGCAAAAGTAAATTAACATTGGATGTAAGCATTCCTTGTATATAATGAAGGGAAACTCTTAATTCTTCTATTAAAAAATAAATAAAATGCTGAATTCCTCATAGTCCCCTGCTTTCATCTCAGTCTTTGGGGCAGCCATCTTATCTTGTCTTTTTTCCCTGCTTGATTCAAAGATGTGTAGCATAGACTAGTTTGATAGTAGGATGCAGGTATGGAGTTCTGCAGAGTATGTGGTGCCAGTGCAGAAGCAGGAGAAATTGTAGGCTTCCTGCCAAATCTTGCAGTGTTCTAGGCCAGTTGGGTAAAGGTATGATAGGAGAAAAGAGGGAGGAACATGAGCTGAATGAGACTAATCCAGAATTATGGAGGGCATACAAAGTTGTTTTGTCATCCTTGTGGTAAAAGCATTTTAATAGTGTCTAACAGTGCAGAAGTTACCAAGCTTTATGAGCCATTGGCTTGTGTAAGCATTAAAAGAAAGCTTTTGGGGTACCATACATTTCAGGGACGTTTCTAGGTCAGAAACAGTAGATCTGATGTGGTTCTGAGCCCTAAGGTTTTGGACTGCTTGTTCTAGGCAGAAATAGAATTGCCTTTTGTGTTTTTAACTTTTGTTCACAAGCTTTAGGGACTGAAGTCTTTACTGGCTTTATAGGTATAACCTCCTTTGTAAAGGCTTTAGGTAAACTTGTTATATTGGTTAATTGTTATGCAGATTTTGGGGAGTGACCGAGAAATTGGAGATTTTTAACAACAGGATTTATTTTGTGCCTGCTAGTTACTCAAAATGAGTTGATGTGTTTATTTCATGTTTGATTTAGTTATTTTTAAACCATGAGCAAATTAGATAGTATTTGAGATTATAGTGCCTACCTGGATTTTTTTTTTTTTTTTCATCGTGCCTGTGTTTCTGTTTCTTTTTCATCCTTCCTCCACTGCCTAAATTCTGTGAATGGTTATTGTTTAAAGATGCATAGAAAGTACCTGCTCGGCTCTGAAGATTGATCTGGGATTCTGGACAAATAGAAATGCCCTTCTTGATAGTCTGCTGAAAAGAATGGTGTGCTATTTCTGAAACATAATTTCTCACCCACTTCCCTTGGAAAATAAAATGCTTTGCATGTGTATAATTTTCCTATGTTTGTAATATATATAATGTTCGTTGCTGTATTGCTTTGAAGATAGGCTGATATAGAAAGATTCTAGTTTTTCTTAATGAAGTCTAAATGTATTTTATTGTTGTAAATATTTCCTTTAAAGAAGCCCTTACTCCTGAATTCAAAACCTGCAGAAATAAGCTTCTGTTTATGTTATGGAAAAGTCTCTTGAGTTTTGAAAGCTCTTGAAAAATGCAATTGAGACTTCTTAAGCTGTTTGCCTGCTGTGAAATTCACCAGTTTGCCCATGGATTGTGAAAAAAACAATTTTTACTTTAAGAATCTAAACATCTACTTTCTTTCAGGAATCTGCTTGTTGAAATGGAGATGAAAGGGTACCTTAAATGTCATAAGGGATTTTCTGGTTATGCTCATGAAAAGAGAGATCTTAACGGGACATTAATTGCTACATTGCAAGATATATTTGTATGAGGGTACTACTTTTATTTGCATATGTTGTTTTCAACAGTGACTGTAGTATCAGTGGAAGACACTTGGCTAATAAAGTCCTTGAGTTTTCAGAGGAATTATAAGTGTTTATTTCTGTAACTTTACACCACAGTTAATGGCTACCTTTTTTAAACAGTTTCTTTTACCTGGTGTTCCTTCTTGCCAGCTGCTGTGGCAAAACAGATAAGGAACTAACTGATCCAGCTGAAAAAAAATCTTCTTGAACTTTTTTTCAGTCTAATTCTCTTGTGCTTGGAAAAACGCTGTGCAATTGCACAGTTGGAAGACAAGGAGGCTGCTTAGGTGAGGATCGCCATCAGTCATGCATATGCACAAAAGCATTCAGAGTTCAAGCAGTAATTGCTGGAAGACTGAAGTGGGCAATCTCTGTGTTGGCAACTGCTTGTTAAAAGATCTCTTTGCAGACTTGGTCTGTTGCTGATCCTGAAAAACTATCTGACCAACATGTTTATTTTTATTTCTTCAGTGCACACTGTAGAGCCCCAAATGAATTGGGAATGAGTACCCGTTTAGTAATGAGTTTGAGCCAGTAACTTTGTGTGGAAGGACACTCTTCCACACCCAGCTTTATTAATTGTTTCAAGGCATGTGTGGTATCAATAGGAGCCCTTAAAACAACCAGGAGCTCTTTGGGCTGAGGCAGGGTGGTGAGCCTTGCAGTACTGATAACTGGTGTGGGTTTTTTTTTTTTTTCTTCAAATGCTGTGTTTGTGAAGAAGTACTATTTTGGAACTGTAATTTACATGTAGGAATGCAAGTACTTGTTTATCTTTTATAGAACTTCAGAAGTATTACTTTTCTTGGTAGGGGCAGCTTTTAATTCCGTTTTCAAAACTTCCCCTACTGTAACTTCTGTGCTTATTAGGTCTCAGAATATGTGAAGTCTTCAGGAGAAATAAGCTTGAAATACCCTACACTTTTTCTGTCCTGACTCTGGTTCAGAATATGGGACTGCAGATGTTGGTCACTGAGTAGTTTCCCAAGTTCTGTATTTACCCAATACTTAATGGGATTTTATTACTGTTTATCTGTACAAGTTTGTCCTGTGGCAAAACTTTAGCCTTCTTGCTGAATGTTTTTAATAAATGTACTGGCTTAGAAAAACTTGAAGATTGCACTGACAAATTCACGATGACTTGGTGATGGGTGGAATACAGTGCCAGTATGTGGACTTGAAATTTATGGGAAGTAAATAACAATAAGTGTAGGTATCTATCAACAATTTAACCTTTAATGATAATTAATACTTGAATTTGAAGAATTGCCATGGAAAGCAGAATGAAAACACATCAGCAGTTCTAGGTAGTTCTAAAATGTAATTTAAGATTTCCTTGTTGTAAACTTTGTGTGCGTTCGTGAATGCTCACACCAGGCACTTGATAGCAAGCCTCCTTTTGTGAGCTGGAAGACTTCAATTCTGTGCACTTTGTCTTATCATACAACCAACAGGGGATTGAAGTTTGTGTCTGCAAAGATTTTAGGCAAGAACTCCTCCAAGAGACTGGAGATGACTGCAAGGAAGACTGTATGGAAGAGATCTATTACGGATGCTGAATCAGATTACTGTAGAGAACTGCCCAACCAGCTGTTTATATAGTACTGCTACCTTTACTGGTTTGGGGTTTTTTTTGTTTTGTTTTTTTTTTTAGAATGTTTTTGTAAGGTTTTCTGAGGCTTACATTTTTCTTTGATTTATGAGTAAAGAGATAATGACCTTTGTGTGCCAAACTTTTAATCAGTTGCAACGCATTTCTTCTTAACTTGTAGATGAATTTTTCTTCTGACTAAAAACTAATCCTGTCTTCTTTTTCTGTCCAAATTGCCTGTAAGCTTGATACTAAAATAAACCTCACAGTTGTTGCCCATATTGTCACTTTTGTCAGATAAATGCTGCTTGATAGGCGAACAGATGCGACGCTTATTAATCATTCTCAGTTGGGTATTGTAGACTAATGCTAAAATCGTGACCCACGGAAAATATACTGTAATCAAACAAGAAAACCAAACAAAAATCAAACAACCCAAGGCCTACACTGACAATCATGTATAACCTGGCTTTCTATAATGTTTAATAGAAAAAAAAATATATATAAAATCATGGATCTTAAAAGCATGCTGACAAAACATCTTAACCCACTACTCCCTCTTGTACCAACATCCTCTGCATAAAATGTGTGCTCCTATCATAGTAGCCTGTGTCCCTTACAATGTTTACCTTGTATCTTAGTCTGCTGAAAAAAACTGAAATGACTCTAGTCTTGTGTTTTGATTGTGAAATATGCAGAATGACCATTAGGTGCCCCATTACTCAGTGCCATCTCAAAGTCATGGAAATGCCTAGCTCTGTGAATGTGTCCATATGCACATGTGTGCATAAAATGAAAGGGATTCTTCTGCTTTTCATTGCTGTGAGCTGCTGACTAGGCAGCAACTTGGGCAGAAGAGTATGTGGGGCTCTTGATGAATGAGAAGCTGAGCAGGAGTAAGCAATGTGCCTTTATAGCTGTTAGGATAATGTCTTTCAGGACTGCACTAGAGCCTGGTCAGCAGTTATAGGGAAGGAACTGTTTTCGCATCTGTGGGGCAGCTGTGAAGCTATGTGAAGCATTGCTGCCCAGTAGATCACACAGGTACACATTCTGTGTGAGAGACAAACTGAAAGGAGTCCAGTGTTGAGTTGCTCAGAGGGTTGGGCCTGACGGCAGATGAGGGAAGGCTTGCAACCTGAGGAAGTAAAGGCTAAGGGAGAGTGGGATTGCTGTATTTAACCATCTTTTAAATAAAGAGTTATAGAGATGATGGAGCCACTTCTCCCGCAGAAGTACACAGTGAAAAGATGTGTCAGTGGTTACAAGACATAAAAATTAAAACATCAGTAGGATATGAAGGGATTACCTTGATCTATGGGAGTGGGCAAGCACTGCACTAAGAGGCTATAGAATCTCAATCTATGGACACTTTTTCAACTGGACAAGGTCTAGAGCAGCCTGATATGAATACAAATTTGAAGGTTTACCAGTTTTAGGGAGGTAGATGACCTTCAGAGGTTGCTTTGAAACAATCTGCTGATTCTACTGTTTACAGATTTCTAAAATTTATCTTCAAAGCAGGTTGAGGAAGTCATCAAAACAAAGGCATGGTGATGTGGTTATAAATTAGGCTACTCAGCTGTGTTAGAAGTTGTGGAGGGAAAAGTTGTGAGATGTGATAATTATTTTCATTCAAGTTTGCTGGTGGCACTACTGGCATTTTTCTACCCTGCACTGAGCTTTCCATGTGGCTAGGTCAGAAGCACTTACAGGCTAACATAAAGAACCTAAAAAAAAAAAAAAGTTATGATACCTAGCATGCCTGTGATCACTGTGCTGAACATGAAAAACTCATCTCCAAAGGTGCAGCATGCAGTAAGCAGCCTAGTACCTGGCTCAAGTTTGTCTGTCTCACTTTCTGTAGTTGAGGACTATGTTAGCTGCTTCTGCAAGACTTTTTGTCTTCAGCTGGGTGGGTGACAGTTCCTTACGCTTAGCTGGAGCATGGTTGCTCCAGGAAGTGGCTTCATGGAGCAAAACATTTCTGATTTCCAATTGATCACAATAGCAGTTCAAGACTTCGCAGTGGTGGTAGGACTAATAGCAACTGAGAGAAAGAAAAGGAGCCATGGCAAGTCCATAAATCCTTATATATTGTTGTCCTTAATGCTTGTGGTGCTTTGAGAAGATAGCATTCTGCAGTTCCTTTGTTTCTGTTAATTCTTATATACTTGTCCATTTAGTAAAGTTAACCAGAAATCTTAAGGAAAGGGAGGTGAGAGGAATAGAAAGTTAAGGACTCATCTCAACTATATCATATCTTAACAAAGCAGCTGTCCTGAGGTTTGAACCTGTGTGACTCTTAAGAGTTGTGTGGGAAATATGGTGTTGGGGATGGCAGGTTCTTGCAAGGTCTAGATATATATTTTTAATAGCTTTAATGTCTAAGATTGTGTTGGAGAAGATTTATAGTAGTTATGATGCTTATGAGCTTGGGTATAAAAGTGCAAACATAGAAGATTGTGGGCTAGGGTGGTTTGTTTTGCTAATGACAGAAGTGCATACTCAAGAGACACACAGTTATCAGGAAGGTCCTTGTGTGTGGTAGTGGTTCATTTTCTGAGCAGTAAAGCCCTCCAACAGCGAATGACTTCCATTTGCTTGCTTGCTGTAATGTGAAACTCCTCCTTGTTGAACAATGTCTGGGGATTCTGTTGCTATTTTTTAAATTGAAACATTACAAGGTTTTTATGCCACTTACATGTGGAGATAGGGAAGACAGTTCAATTGCTAATAAGATTAAACTGGATGTAAGAGGGGGCCATTAATATGAGCATGGCATTGTGTGGAAATCAGAAAGTCTTCATTTGACTAGAGCTCTTTATTACTCTTCTCTTAGTTTATTTGAAATTCCTCTGTGTGTATAGCCACTAACACTAGTGTATGGTGCACAGCAGTTCTGAAGAGCTTTTTTGTTCATGTTTAAAGAACAGGAATTTTCAAACTCTTTATAGTTTGGGAACTTCTGTCTTAGGAATTTGTTTTTGCCAAGACAGAGCATCAGTCACTACTGAAATCTAAGATAAGTGGGAGAACAGAACAGAATCCATTGCCATTAGTAATGAATCCTGTAGATCGATGTAGTTCCCTACAAACAACCTACTAGCCTTTATTTTTCAATGTCCTGACTTTCTTTCCACTCTACTCCCAGAGAACTATTGTGCAAGGTACTGTACTGTGTTACAGGAGATATCTGTGAAGGAATTGTCAGTGCTGAAGTTGTAATATCTTTTGGATTTTTTCCGCTTTCTAAAGCTCTTATTACTGGGGCATTTTATGACAAATACTTTAAATAGGATTTCATAACACGTTAATCTGTTTCTACTTAACAGATAAATGCATGAATTCATGAAAGTGGCATGCTTATAATTGGATTCTAAGTTTTTGTAACTGGGACTTACAATTAAAATATTTTAAGATTTATTTTTGTGGAACTAGTGATGTGATTCTTAAATGCAGTTTTAAAACATTCTGAAAACTTATGCCCGGCTGTTTTGCAACTCCTTGATTCGTGTAATGTTCTTCATCATTGATATTTAATGGGTATTTTAGGTCACTTGGCATCTTCTATTTGGTCACTTGGAAAATCTTTTGATCTGTTTCTTCTGCTGAAACATTTAGTTTCCATATATTTATACATATTTACATATATAATATTTTCCCTTACAATAAGAAGTTAAGAAACATTTTCTCCCACCCCAGAGTAATCCTGGAATGGGCTTTCATTGTTGGACATGATGATCTCGAAGGTCTCTTCCAGCCTTGACAGTTCTATGGTTCTAACCTTGTGTAGATACCAATGAAGCACCCTAAGTCATATTTACTGTTTTATTTTGCTGATGGCTTAGCCATTTATTCTATATTACTACTTTGCCAGTTGTCATTGGATAGGCAGAAGACTAGCATATATAGGCAAACTTGTGGTTTGGTTAGCATTAACAGTTCCTTAGCTGGTTGAAACAATGCAGTGTGAAGATCAGTAAGTTCAAATTAAGTTCTTTCAGATATCCGAATTAGTTGAATGGGCTATGACATACTCTGCACAAAAAGGACAATAAAGCACATAAAGCAATAGGGAATAACATTCCCTTCCATGAAATAGTCCAGTTATTTGGCAGGATCATGGTTTGAATGAGATTTTTAACATGTTTGCTGGGTCCAGCAGTAAGCATTCAGGTAGAGCTTCTCCCACAATTAAATTGGCTACTTAAAATAGGGAAGCTTTACGAAGTCTTGCGTCACTGAAGTTTCAGTGGTTTCAGATTTTAAGAAAATAGTTTAAAAAAATAACTGGAGTGTTAATAACCCTGAATATTTTAAGCCTTTTGAAAAATGTTTACCTTGATTTTTGTCTCCATCTACTGTCATTTTGTATAATCTTATTCGGGAAAAAAAAGGATTATGGAATTTTAAGATCCTTGTCTTATCCTATTATTTCTGGAAAAAAAATTTTCTAAGAATAGTCTTTTAATCTGCTGTCACAACTTCTTTTCCAGACTGTAGAATTACACAAGTTTTCTTTAGATGGAACTGTTCTGGTTTGTGATTCTTGTGGTAAAACTGACCTACAAGAGACAGCTGGCACAGTGTTACTTCATATATTATGATAATAGGATTCATCATGGAACCATCTGTACTGGAGCTTTATGTGATATTACACTCAAGAAGCTGTAGAGATACTCTCTTATGAAGTATAGCACAGTGGAGTGTTTGTGGAGTGATCATTATTTTGGTAGCTGTAGCACTATTCATTCCAGTAATGCTTGTTCTGGAAAAACATTGGGTGTTCTGGGGTTGTTTGTTTGTTTGTGGTTTTGCTTTGTTTTGAGTGGGCTTTTTTTTTTTTTTTTAAAGTGATTAATTAAAATGACAGTTCAGGAGTCTACAAAGAAGGATGGAGAGGAAAGGTAGGGTGAGAATCTTCAGCATTAAAATGCCAGTTTGCAGGTTGCTCAGTATTGCTTGCTGGTAAGTGCTATTTGGCACAGAGGAGGACTTTCCAGACAGGGTGCAGTGGTACTCCAGTGCAGCTATGTTGACTGATCATGTTACAGGAACTGTCTTGACTATGAGAAGTGCTGGGAGGTTGCATGTACTGCTGTCTTATTTGTTTCTGATTTTGATAACCAGTGTTGATGTGACTGTCACCAAAATCAAACTTTACAAGTCATACTAAAGTTTTCAGGATGTTTTTAAGAAATGCTTCTGGTGGTACTTCTTTCTGGAGATTATTTTTTGTTCAGATTATATGCATTTTTAAAAAAATGTGTTACAGAAACCAGGAAATCTGGATAGCACCAAGTGTTCAGTATTCATAGATGATGAAGTGTCAGCTTTCATTTCTCCTACCGCAGACCAGCAGGCTTCTCTGCTTCCCAAGAGGAGAGGGAGATACTGAAGGAATGGCAAATAGGCAAGCACAAATTTTGTCATCTCTTTATGGAGCTGATAGTATGTGTTTACCTGTGCTTGCTTCTTTGCTTACTTTCAGGCTACTGGAATTCTGATTTTCAGACCATACTGTACATTTTAATTTAGCTTCTCATTCTTCTGTATACTTATTTTTAATTTTGCTTAGTTTCAACTTCCTGTGTTGCAAAGTTAGAGCTGATGGTGTCTGTAGTATGTGTTTTACCTAAATGTCAGACAGGGCCTAAACCAGCAGTCTGTGAGTAATTTTCTTCTGTGGCCAGCTGCTTTGTGACTGTCATAAAACTGAGTAGCACTGCAAGTGCCAGAGGTGAGGTCAGTTATCTGACTGTTCCTGAGTGTGTAGAAAATAAATAGAAACATGCAGTACCATGAGCTTTTTTCCACTTTGTCTTCTTTGGTGATCTCTGTGCCATTAACAAACAATACCTTAACTCTCCATAAACAGCTACTATTTGCCAGTATTATTTTTTAATGATGAAAGGGCTGTAACTTATAGACTGGCATTATGCGACAGTATTTTAATGTAGAGAAACCGAGGTGCAAAAGTAAGAAGGCAGATGAAGTAAAATCCTCTTAAGAGCTTTATTGATAAAAAGCAGAGAAGTGTCTGTTTTGAAAAGCAAATCACTGCAAAACTTATGTCAGCTCTGAATCTCCTTTAGTGAAAGGGTTGTGAAGCACCGCCCAGGGAAGTTATATGGAAAGGACATACAGTGCTGAGAGATGTGATTTAGCAGTGACTTGACAGTGCTAGGTTAATAGTTGAACTTGATGATCTTAAAGGTCTCCTGCAACCAAAATGATGCTATGATTCTATGAATAATTTAGTCTGTGTGTGCATTTGTTAATTGGCTCTTAATTTTCCTGGTTTCTCAAGGTATGGTCTGTGTTTTTCTGACTGTAAAGAATTCGGTTCTCAGCTGAATTTGATTCAATATTAAACAAAACAAATGTTTTGGAAGCAGCAGAAAATGCATTAATTGTATTATTTTGGGTGCTTTGTAAGAACTGTGTAACAATATGAAACTTCCATTAAAAAATATATGTAGCAGTTTAATAATGATTTTTATATAAAGGATACTAAAAAATTGTGAATGCAGGCTCAGCATTTGAAGTTGGTATTGCTGACTCCTGTTCAAGAGTACTGTTTTCTTAAAGCCCTTCAGAAAAGATACTTTTTGATACTTGGTTTGAATAAATGCATGCCCTGTGCTTCTGAGGAAAATGTGATGTGAAGTGAACATGTTTGCCTTGCCTGTACTCCATGGAGACCACAGTGTGAAGTTGCTGTTGAAGCTGGTGGTTCTCTCTGTGCCAGTAAGAAACTGATCGGTGCTAGGAAATGCTTCAGCTGGAGCAGTCTTTAATAGGAATTGTTTTTTTGTCATTCTACATGTTTGAATGTGACCTCACACTACCTATTTCTAGAAGGACAGTATCAAAATACTCCACTAGCTGCAGTCTTCGTATTGTTGCTGCCAGTCATAGGCCTTTCATTACTGTTGAATGACTTCTGAATTGTGGGTTGGTTTTTTTTTTTCTGACATCGTATCAGACCATTTGAAAACATGGAAGGGGAAAAGCATTAAGTTGCAGTTGCTTAATTAAAAAATCATTGAGCTCTGCTCACTTTCTCCAATTTAACGTTTCCCTAGTTTCAGGTTCATCTTCAGCTTTTAACATTCTGGAACTCATGCATTCAACCTGTGACTGATTGCTATTTCTAGCTGCCTAGCATTTGAACATAATTTGATTCTGGGAATTCAAGCACTGGTGCATAAATGTTCTAAATGATCTATTCAGAGTCACTCCTGGTTTTATTATTAACCTTTTATCAAGGCTTGTGAAGCCTTTATGGTGAGGTTCCCAAAATAGCACACTGCTTTGTGGAAACATCTGTTTTTGGCTGAGATGCTATGTTATTGATCAGATAAATAGCAGTGCTAGAGAACATGCCAACTTCAAATTCTGGCCCATATGACTAACCTTGCAGATATAATCCTTAGTGGATCCTAGCTTCAGTGCCAGAATGTGTCCTTCACATTTGTGAAATCACCTTGTTCAAGGGAGGACATGGAACAGCACAAAACTGGAAAGCTCAAGGGGCTGCATTTGGTATCCTATTTATATAGTTTATTTATTTACTTATTTGTTTAATAATTTTTAGCTTCCAGCTTAGGGAGAGACTAACTTTCAGTGGGTGTGAAATTTTATGGACACATTCTAACCCCCTCCATAACACATGAGTTATTTTTATTCAGTAGATAAACACAATGTCTGGCTTGGGCATTACAGTTCATAAAATGTGCAAATATTAGGCTGGGAAAGACATAAATTGCAGGAAACTCACTAATTAAAAAAATAGTTAAAGTTGCTTGTTGTGTTCTTTGAATTTTTCTCAGTTTCTGACCTTCAAATTCCTCTAATAGCATCAAAGTGCACCTGTTTTTTTTCAAGAGGGAAGAACAGAGGGCTGTGCCTTTGTGTCTGCTGAAGAAATTCTCTGAGTTATTGATAAACTCAGTAGCATTTTTCAGTAGCTCTGGTGATAAGCCCTAGAAGACTAGTTTATTCTTGTAGGCTTGGTATTCTGGTGTTCTGCCTCTTCCTCAGTGTACAGATGGGTCCAAAAAAATCTTCCTCTACTAATTCTTTTTTATGCTTTTTGTCTTCATATTATCCTTAGTAACCTTAAATATTTATTCCTGCTTTGATCCACAAACTGGAAAAAACCTCTTGCATGGTTTCTGGGGTTTAGAACTGCAGTTTTCTTATTCAAACTTGTAGCTGGCAATTAAAAAGATTCCCTTTTCCAGGGTAGTACAGTTTGCCTTGCCATTTTTAAAGGGCTACAGAGAAGAAACAGTGTAGAGTGCAAGGTTTGCAGTTTCCCTGGATTCAAGGAACTACCTCTGTTGTGAGGAAGCACAGGAAAGCTGCTGCTGGAAGCTGGAAACAGTGGAGGTTGGCCCTAGAGCTGGACTTTCTGGAGTGTAGGATGCAGCTATTTTTGAGGACAAAAGGAAATAAGATAGAAATAGCTGTTAGGTCTGTCTAGAGATGTGTGGGACCAGAGAGCCAGAAGCAAACTGAAGGCTGGGACAGAGGTATGTGTGATGTTTTGAATGCAGAATTATGTTCAATTCCTAGCAATGGCATTAAATTAGGTGATCTTTTTATGGAAACTATAGTGATGTGAATATTTGCCATGAAAAAGCAACTGGAGTGGAGAAAGTGGTATATTTTCTTTCCCCTACTTTTCTTCTTAGTAGATTCCTCAAATTGCAGCTACTGTCTCTTAATTCTGTCACAATATCTGAATATTATAAGGAAAACTGAATCTGATTTTATACATTACTAGAAAAAAGTCAATACATGTTCCATCTGAAACATGAGATTAGAGCCAGTGTACAAACCTGTAAACTGCAACATTAAATAATGAGAAAGATTCCATTAATATTATTGGATTTCACTCTGCATAGTTGTTTCCCATAAAATGTAGGTAGAACAGGGTTGGTTTGACAGAGAGGGGTCTTAAGTCTTCCCAAAAAGATGTAAGCCTGGCAATGATGTTTGCTGAACCACTGAGTAGTTTGTGGATACAAATAGCCCTTATTATATTCTCTTAAGTTTCATTTTGCTGTTGCATACTCAAATGTAATTTTGCTTTAAAGCCATATTAATTTTCTAAACCAAACCTGTCATTTTTTCTGAAATTACCATCTTTTGTTGAGAAAGCCATCTATAGTTGAGTATTCAACAGGCTGTTGGAAATCAAGAAATTGTCTTTGCATTTTGTGTTTAAAAAAAAAAAAAAGTGCTAAAGACTTCCATAGCAGTCCTAGAGATTAGAAAAACCAATGGCCTCTTAAATCTTTTGTCTTGAGACAACTGATGTACCCCTCTCTGTTTGAACTGTGAAATGAGTAGGCAAGTCATAACAGAAATCTATGTGTGCCCTTTTTGCAACATTAAAAAGAGAAAACATTTCTTAAACTGCCATTATTTCTGTGACTAACTGAACAAGTTATAAAGTTACCTTTAAGAATCAGATGGTTTTGTTCTTTTGTTGCCTAAATTTGAGCCTCTGAAGCATTTTTAAAAGTCTCTGAAGTGGTCTCTATTTGCAATAGCCATTTAGTGGATGTCTGGAAACCTTTAAAATGTGACAGCTGAAAATCAGAGAAGCATTCTCAAACAGGATGCATACAGAGCAGCTACGTGTGAGTTGTATTTTCACAAAGATGCGAGAGCCTTATGTACACTGTGCATTTGTTTTGGTTTCAGTAGCAATCTGGCCTATACTTTAAACACTTTTTCTAGGTCATCCACAGATTCCTAGAATATTCGTTTCAGTAGTGTTAGATCCCCTTCTAAAAGAAGTTATTGAATCATCACTGACATGCAGGTTATGTCATTAAAATGTTGGTTATTACCAGTTAATATGCTTATATGTGCAGCTGCTTGATTTTAAACCTGCCTTTTCGATTGTTGTATCTCTTCAACTGTTTTGATCCTCATGTTTTGTCACCCTGCTTCTGAGCAGCTGCTGTAGCAGTCTCTTTCTTAATTTTAATGGTTTTGCCCAGAGCCCCTAAGTCTTCAGCACTTGTAGGCAGACGTGTATCTTAGTGTCTGTGTTCTACCTAGATGCTTCTATTCTGAAGACTGTTGGCTGGCTTAGCATTGCAATTTTCTTCTAAGACTAAGCCTACTTATGCTTGCGTTTAGGAAAGGTTTGCTTTAGAAACTGTGAACATTAAGAACAAGTCCAATACCATGCAAAACTTGTAACTAATGTTGGTTGGTTCCTTCTTAGTTTTTTTCTTATTTCTTACATTTTATTAAATTAAAATGTATTAGGATATATTAATACCTTCTCAGCTGTGCTTCTTCATTGCAGTAGGAACAAAGAGAGTATGTATTATTTCTTAAATAAAAGGATGCTTAGGGTAAGGTGTTGTGTGTTAGAGCATGGAATGAATCTTGTATTTTCATTTTATGTTGTCTGGTAAAGGTATAAAACAGCAATTAACGAGCAATCTTGGGGATTTAGCTGTATAGAGCATATGTTTCTCCACACTTTAAGCTGGCAGTATTCTAGCCAATTCTTTTCCATCTCCCTAGTGGGAAAATTATCTCTTGAGTTCCATTTCTTTTTCTGAAGAGACGTCTCTCAAATGTGTTTTTTATCAGTTTGCAATGCAGCCTTTGAAGCTCTCCTGTTAATTGTTACTATCTGTAGTGAGGGAAAAGTGCAGAAGAGGTGGTAAAATATTTTGTGCTCTTCTGTAAACTGAGAGATTATTTCTTCAGCAAAACCTGTTCCATTTTTACCTCTCTATATGCCTGGAATGCATGCATTCAAGTCACTGCACGAGAGAAGTAACATTATGCACAATTATGTGTTGTTTTTAACATGATCTCTGATTTTAAAAGCACAGACTTGGTATCTAGTTAATGCAAAGGGTAGCAGATGTGATCGCTAGCAGAACTCTATTTGATGGTAGTGACACACTGAAGGTAAATACTCAGTCGCCTAGTCGAAAGCACACGCTTTCCAATTAAGTTCTGATTGTGGATACATAAACTTGTGGTTGTCTCGGGTGTGAAACCCCTATAGGCCACATGAGCTGTGCAAATTCTTGTAATTGCCTGATGGCTAAACTTGTTTGAGTCCTGGTGCAGATGAATCTGGGTTGAGTTTAAAAGCAACATGTGAGATTGCTGAAATCCAGTTACAATGACCTAGTGGGTACAGGTTTGATAATTGTCACTGTACTACAAGCTGCACATGGCCATAAACCTCAACTGAGCTGCACTGGTGTCAACTCTTGTTTGAACACATTAAGTTCATTTATAATTTGGGAATGTGCTTTTACTTCGAAGGCCACTTTAATAGCACTGTCCAGTGGTATAGATCATAGGCATAAAAAGCCTGGAATGGGCATCAAGTGATCTCTCTCTGCCTTCTAAAGACTTACTGACTGTGCAAAGACAAGTTTACTAAATGCTAAATTCCATACACAATAGAAATGTATTTTGAGTTTTTTGTTTTATTTGTGTCCTACATCCATCTTGCCAGGTTTTTAATGCATCTGCAATAGGACTTTTTGAATTGAAAGCCATGTGAGCAAAAGGTTAGCTCCTCTTTCCCACTCCACCTTACTGTCCCCAGATCCTCTGTTTCTCTGATGTATTTAGGTTGTACAGGAAATCTGTTTTAATGTATGCTATTCAAACATTGTCATGTATGTTGATTAATAAATTGAGTGCTTTCTATACTAGAGATAAATTTTCATATTAATATTAAATTACAGCAGTATATTCCATAGACAACAAGTTTATATAGAATGGTCTTGCTAAGAAATGCTAAGCTTCATGCCTTTGTTTGAGCAGATGGCAGATGTTTACACATTTGTTTATAAACATTGATGTGTGTGATTTATTTTGTTCTAAAATCTCACTCTTGTTTTAAATATGCTTATTTTAAAGGTCAGTGAAGAAAATTGATCGATCTTCATTGTCAGCACTTGTGGAGAAGGAGGAGAACGGGGCATCAATGAAACATATTTTTATCTGTCTGCAGTTCTAAAGGTTAGCCATAATACTTACTTTCATAAATATATGCTACTTGTCTTTTCAAGGAGCTACAAGTTCAATGCATCCATGTTCATGCCTTTGTAAGTTTATCAGAAGTAACATGGAAATCGCTTGCCATACTAAGTCTCTGCAGGACTATTAACTTCTAGTTGCTTTTTTTGTGGAAACAGACTAGGACTTATAAGCATTCATGTGGGTACCCTGGGGGACCTCCTCTGTATGGATATAATATTATTTCCAATATTTTTGTCGTGCTTCTTTGGGTAAATGCTAATGGCAGTCTTCAGAGTTACTAAGCTAATACACTAAACCACACCATACTGTCTTGGGGTTTGGTTTTGCAGTTGCTTTATCTTGAATAATTGTAGGCTGCCACTAAAACATTGCCATGGGTTGAACTTTGCTTAGGCAAGGTATTTTCAAGGAAAAGCAGAATAGTTAATGTGTGAGAGGAAATGGAAGTGCTGTGGGATTCTTCCCCTGCTAGCAGTTGACAGTGTTCTGGCAAGGTGACAGTTAATGGGACAAATTTATTACTAGTTTCCTCATTAGTAATAGAAATCTGGTCTCTTCATCCTGCCTTTCTTTCCGTATGTGCTTCTGCAAAATTGCTAGAAAATAGAACAAAATGTCACTTTTCAGGCAGGCGAGTTTATCTGATAGAGCTTAATCATGTTTTAATGAAAAACATTGCAGGCATACATTGTGTCAGAATCTTGAAAGTCTGAGAGTTGCTGAATTTAGACTTAGTTTAATATTTAAAGACTAAGACTTTTAGTTTCGTGGATCTTTGAAGATAGACTTCATAAGAATCATCACCAGTAAATTAGCAGATAAGAAGTCTTTCAGTTTCTTCAGGGAGCTGTGTTTAGAGAGCTGGACAACACCAGGCACTCTGATGATGCATTCATGGGAAATGAAGAGGCAGGGACCACAGTGGGTTCAGAGCTGAGTGAGAAGAAATCACTGAGTGGAAGTAAGCTTGCTTATAAAATGAGAGGCTTACACTTTCCATGATTAATGGACAAAACTGTGTAAAAGTTGTGAGAGACTTCGAGACTTGAGGTGCAGAGGAGATGGACATCAAGGCAGATTCATGCTGAGGAAGCTGTATTGGCCAAATGAAATGCCAGAGAGTTGGAGGTGAGGGGAATGCATATGTATGTTTTGAGACCTCTGTGGTCTGCTGTTTCTACTCATCTGAGTGCCTTTTGTCAGCGTGGGTTATTTACACCCCATAATAACTCACCATACAAAATGTGCAAGAAATGGCTTTTCTGAGAACTGACTCCAGCTCTTTCCAAGTTAATAAAGTCAGTTCTGTGCTACAGGAGCATGCAATCAAAATGAAGAGGTAGATGATAACCTCTTGATAACACAGTGGAGACAGATAGTTTTTGATGGGGCTGGAGAAAAAGAAATGATAATTCGAGTGCAAGTGGAGAGATACTACTTCATTTAGTTGTTCTCTCTTGCAATCACTGTTTCATTTATGTAATCTTTCTCTCCTATCTGTGGCCTAGGGTGCTTCAAATTCATTCTCTGCTTCAGGTGTTATTATAAGCCTACACTTAAATCTCATGTGAAGCTTATGAGAACAAACCTCAAGGATAATGGGAAAGGAACTAATTGTGGTTCTGCTTGTGTGCACTTGAGCATATGTTTAGCTAGATAAAGATTTTTCAGGCTTGTTTCTAAGATGTGCAACAGACTGATATATGTGTTCAGCTAACCTGTTTGGTATCATCATTCTCATGTTTTGAGCTGTGCTGACAGTCAGGACTCTGAGTAATGGTAAACCAGAAAATCCAAAGTAGACTCTTGGGGTTTTTTGAGATACAAGACACAACAGTACATATATTTTAAAAGATAAACCATTCAATTTGGAGTGGTGCTTTAGAGCTGCCATATGCAGATGTGTATTGAAGTGCTTCCCAGCTGTATCTGAGCATTTGTTTTTAATCTGTTTGGACTGTTTTTTACTTTTGCATTACATTCTGACTTGAAGCTCCTCAGAAGTTAATCATTTTTCCTACTTTGTTTTTCACAGAAAGCAGTGTCTTCCTTAAAATAGTGTCATTAAATAATGCAAGTACAGACGTGTGGTTTTGATGTATGTAAGAGCAGGGCTGTTTGCTTTTATTTGCTTCTTCTTGTAAATAGTCCCTGCAAAACCAATCTTTGCACTGCAAAATCCTTCTCCCCAGTCTTGCTCTTTACTCGTTTCCTAGGACTTGGAAATACTGCCAAATAGTGGTCTGAGAAGCTTTCAGTTGTCAGAGTCTGTCAAGGCTAGTGATATATGGGGCAAGGTAGCAGTGAGATCTGCTCAGATCTCTTAACAGAATACCCGTAGCTATTATAAGAACACCTGTTTTAAGAAATGGCTATTTAACAAGTTCCACAACTAAGGGGAAAGCATTCACTGAAATTATACTTAATTTTGTTAATAGTTAAATACATACTTGGGCAGCTATAGAATGAAGTTATTCAGCTTCAGATACAGTGCAGTATAGACTGTTCAATATTATTCAGATACAATGTAGGGTGTATTTTCCAATGTTTTGAAGAGCCCAGTATTAGAGAAAACCTTTTAAACCATAATCTGATAGTGCTTTTCCAAAATGGTAATTTTTTTTTTCCATTTTATTTCATTGATCTTTACTTTTTGGTGGGTTTGCTCAGTTTTGATTTTTTTTTTTCTTTAAATTCTTGGGTGTTGTGACTGAGATCAGTTGGTGGATTTTTCAGCAAGGTTGAGGCACATTTAATTATGTCTGATTGTCACTGAATCATGCCCCTTAGCTCATTATCTTTTTTTAGATAATTATTGTAATTAAGCCATTGATAGCAGGAGTTTCTAATTTGTGTGGAATTGATAGTAATGTAATAATTCTTTGGACTAGAACTTCAAACTTTAACTCTTACACTAGTTCAGGGCCTTTTACCCAAAATATTTTGCTTTAGGAATCTATATTGGAGTAAGTTCTCTTTTAAAATCTTTTGAACAACTGAAAAAATTCAGATATCTTAAATCTATTAAATGTAAATGTTTTTCACTAGTTGAAGTAGGTGTGGTTTTTATATGTATATATATATATTTATCTTAATGAGCAAAGATTTATATTGTAAAATATTATTATTAATTTTGAAGTGGTTAGTTAATACAAATTTCTCTGTACCAATTGTCAAACACATTTTACAATACAGCAAATGACAAAGCTTTAAGGCAATAAATATTAGTTGATAATACCATGTATGGTGTTCATGTAAAAATGTGTCACTGTAAAAGATTTTTTTTTTAAGACTACCTTCTCTAAAGATCCTTTTGCTTTATTTCACCAAATTGAAAGAAAATGCAATTAAACAGTTGACTTTGTCTATTATTGATCTTTAAATGCAAAATTGCTGACATTCATCTGAAAACCTTGGATGGAGTAGTCCTTCCTGCATTTGTTTGCAAGGAAAATGAAGTATGAAACTTTCATTATCTTGATGCTTATACCAGAGCAGAGCTCTGTCTACTAAGAGATGTTCTAGCTAATACTACATTAAGTATTACTATGTCTTAGTACAGCTTTAGTGGAGAAAGTCAGTGGTTAGATTTTATTTTTTTTCTCCGCTGATGAACAGATGTAAGATTGTCTTAATTCTTTTGCCAATTAAAAGACTTGGCCAGTTTCATACTTTCCACAACAAACTTTCTCTCTCCTATTTCAAGGGTTGTCTTTGTCATTGTGTCCTTGTTGGGCATCTTTATACCAAACTTTGTGAGTACATCTGCTATGAGGACAGGCTGAAAGAGTTGGGGCTTTTCAGCCTGGAGAAGAGAAGGCTTTGAGGAGACCTTATAGCAGCCTACCAGTATCTGAGGGGGGCCTACAGGAGGGCTGGGGAGGGGCTGTTCACAAGGTCTTGTAATGACAGGACGAGGGGGAATGGGTTCAAACTGGCAGAGGGGAGATTTGAACGGGATGTTAGGAAGAAATTCTTCACAGTGAGGGTGGTGAGGCACTGGAACAGGTTGCCCAGGGAGATTGTGTCTGCTCCCTCGCTGGAGTTGTTCAAGGCCAGGCTGGATGAGGTCTTGAGTGACCTGATCTAGTGGGAGGTGTCCCTGCCTGTGGCAGGGGGTTGGAACTGGATGATCTTTGAGGTCTCTTCCAACCTAGACCATTCTATGATTCTATGATCTGTGAATGAAGTGTTGAGAAATAGTCAAAAAATGTAGTGGATGTAGAAGAAAGGGCTGGGGTTTGTGTGCATTGCTAAGAAATTGGGCTTTAAAAATCTGTCCAGTAAGCCTAGCTCCACCTCTTAGAGGTGCCATTTACAGTTGGGTTTTTTTTTTATTCTGAGCAACAATTCGTGTCAAATTATGCCTTCCCTATCAGCTGGAGAAGGAAGCCTTAACAATATTGCTGATAGACTGATACAAGCTTCTTTGTAATTTGGTTAAGTGTTTGTGACAGAGACTCTTCTTGACAGTATTTTGGAAGAGGAGCTTGTTTAATGGATGTTGTTTTTTGAGATAAATGCAGTAATGCATTCTTAACTTAGAAGTTATGAAATAGTTAAAGGTGTGTCATTTTTAGGACTTCAGGCTGTTTTTTATTGCACTGGTGTAGCTGAAATGAGTGCAGGATAGCTAGTTGAAAGTGGAATTTGCTGATTTTACAGATTAAAAGAAAAAAGTTTTTCTCCTTGTCACACATTTGTGATTATTTGTGGAGGGCACATTTGCAGTGTCTCTGTTTTAAAGTTTCTGTTTATAATTTAAGAAATGTACAGTGCCATGATGTAATGAGCTGTTGAATAATAATATGGGAAAATGTTCCTTAAATTAGTAAGAATAGAAGACAGTGTGCTGTTTCTTGAAGAAATGAAGGTATTCTTCTAGTCAAACAGGAATTTGCCCAAGTGGACATAGAATCATAGAATGGTCTAGGTTGGAAGAGACCTCAAAGATCATCCAGTTCCCACCCCCTGCCATAGGCAGGGACACCTACCACTAGATCAGGTCACTCAAGACCTCATCCAGCCTGGCCTTGAACACCTCCAGTGAGGGAGCAGCCACAACCTCCCTGGGCAACCTGTTCCAGTGCCTTGCCACCCTCACTGTGAAGAACTTCCTCCTAACATCCTGTTTAAATCTCCCCTCCACCAATTTGAACCCATTCCCTTCGTCCTGTCATTACAATATCTTATGAATAGTCCCTCCCCAGCCCTCCTGAATGCCCCCTTCAGATACTGGTAGGCTACTATAAGGTCTCCTCGAAGCCTTCTCTTCTCCAGGCTGAAAAGCCCCAACTCCTTCAGCCTGTCCTCATAGCAGATGTGCTCCAGCCCTCTGATCATCTTTGTGACACTCCTCTGTACTCTCTCCAGCAGTTCCATGTCCTTCCTGTGCTGAGGGCTCCAGAACTGCACAGAGTACTCCAGGTGGGGTCTGACGAGAGCAGAGTAAAGGGGGAGAATCACCTCCCTTGCCCTGCTGGTAATGCTTCTCTTAATGCATCCCAGCACACAGTTGCTGTCTGGGCTGCGTGTGCACACTGTTGGCTCATGTTGAGTCATTGCAACTATTCAAGAAACAAGCCAAAACATGCAGTGTGACTCACTTCAGCATAGGTCTCCCAAAGTTTGGAGTTAAATCCAGCTGGCAGCCAGTCACAAGCAGTGTCCCCCAGGGCTAAGTGTTGGGACCACTTCCATTTAGCATCTTTATTGATGACCTTAATAAAGACATAGAGTATGTCATTAGTAAGTTTGCAGATGACACCAAGTTAGGTGGCAGTATTGATCTCCGTGAGGGTAGGGAGACTCTACAGAGGGACTTGGTTAGACAGGATCAAATTATGTTAATGGGATGAGTTTCAGCAAGGTCAAATGCCAGGTCCTGCATTTGGGCCACA
>VWZI01021440.1:49984-79686 GCA_013396835.1 Psilopogon haemacephalus | reverse complement strand
CCTTGAGGAGGATCTGCTCCATGATCTTGCCAGGCACAGAGGTGAGGCTGGCTGGTCTGTAGTTCCCAGGGTCGTCTTTTTTTCCCTTCTTGAAGATAGGTGTTATGTTTGCCCTTTTCCAGTCAGCAGGAACTTCACCAGTCTGCCATGACCTTTCAAATACAATGGACATCTGTTACAGCTATACCCCAGGAAATGATACAGTAAAAAACTTTTTTTTTCTCTTTTATGTTTTAATGTGACATGGAAAATTCATCTTTTTTTTTTTTTTTTTTTTTTTTTTCCTGATGATTAATTTTATTTGTAGGAGCTAGAATCTGGAATCTCTGATAAACCCAGTTTTTCTTTTTCTGGCCTAGCTTTTGACTGTGTTTCACCTTCAGTGACATGTGTTCCTTGCAGTTGTGACCGAGAGTGCTTTGATAATTGCAATGTCTGGAAGACTTGTTTGTTTTGTGACTCTTGTATTTATAGAGTCATGGAGCAGTTTAGGTTGAAAGGGGCCTCTGAACAGTATTTGGTTCAAACTCTGTTCCCTTGATACATACACGTTTGTGTGTGAAGGGATAGTATTACTCTTGGAGCAATCTGGATGGCAGGTATCTTCCTGCCTTCCGATCTGTCATTGTAGTCTAAGATTTCTGGTACCATCCATTCACTTTTGGTTTTTTGTTTTCTTACTTTTGCCCTTCTGGAATCCTACTTTAGGAGAACATTCCTAAAAATAAAACATTTCAGACACATGCCATCTCATTGCTGCAGACCTTAAAAACAACATACATTCGCATTCTATATATTATAAATAATTTTGCTTTTTGTCATACACAGTTGTAAGATCTTAGTTTTTCAAATTTTATTTCTTTATAGGTTAGAAGCAAAATTTGGATGAAGCAGTCTAATTAAGTTGCCGTCATGAGCAGAAGCAAGCGTGACAACAATTTCTACAGTGTTGAAATTGGAGACTCTACTTTCACTGTATTGAAACGTTATCAAAACTTAAAACCAATAGGATCGGGAGCACAAGGGATAGTATGGTAAGATTTCTTTAAAATCTACATACAATTTTCGATTCTTTTAATAGAATTTTCCGAGTCCTTTAACTGTTGTGTCTTACTGAGTAGACGTGTGGAGAGCTACCTTTCACATTCACATTGCAATAGTAATGGTTGACTGTTTTCTTGTACAAGGGCTGTTTTTACCTGTGTCCCTCCTGATCAAACTGATGCCCTTCTGTGCAGATTCAGCCATCTGTGGCTGTGTCTCATAATGGGGGAGTCAAGACCTGGACATAGACACTAATCCTAATCCCAAGACACCCCGTTTATAGTGAAACAAAAGACAAATATTCTATATAGTGTTTGCTATCTGTAAATAATTTTACTTCTTGAAATGGTGTAAGGGCTTGTTTCAGTCACTCTCATAATCCGATTAGTCCCTGATACCTATTAATGAGCATTTGCGATGCTGAACTCATTGTTATGTGTAAATACGTGATGCAATTTAGAGAAATATTACTTGACAAGTTAATGCTTTGAGTGGGAGCTCTGCTCTCTAGACTGAAGCACTCAGTTGATGTAAGATTGGTGACATCTACTTGCTTGTAGGCACTGTTTCTTGTGCCATTGTACTGCCTCAAAGATAAATGCTGGCGTAAGCTTCATCTGGATTTTTTTGAATGTTCAACAGAAGGAGGTTGAGAGAGATGCTCTGATTACCCTTGAGAAGGACCGGAGTGCTGATGTGATTAAAGCTTTCCATGTCTGCAGCTGATAGGGTTTCGTTCTTGTGATCTAGGTTGTTGTTTTTGTTGTTTTGTTTCTTTAATAAGCACATCCAACTTTATTTGGAGGAATATTAAGGAGACAACGTAAAGGCCATATCTAATACTGAAACAGACTAAAGCTACCATTGTGTATGGGGGATGCAGAAGTTTGAATACTGATACAGGAGCAGATAGCAGAAAATGTGAAGACAAAAAAAGTTACTGGTGTATGTTGTTCCAGTTTTTACTTTCTTATATAGTTACTAAAGATTTTGATGATGTTTTAAAAAAATCGTTCAAGCTTATATACTACAGTGATAACACGCTTTTCAAAATATCTAGTTGGATTTAGTAGATCTGATTGTTTACTTGCAGATGTTCTTTATTAGGTTTGAGTACCACTCAAACAAGAAAACAGTATTTTCCCCACTGAAGCTTTTTTTAGTAAACCAGTAAGTGTTTCCTGAGTCTGGTATGGTACTCAGCTGTTGTGTTACTTCGTACAGGAAACAAAATCCTTGTCTTCCTGTCCTGGAAATGTGATCTGTATGGGAGTTGTCCCTAGTGGCAATCTTCATTAGTTAAGCAGCCTGTGTCACTGCATCGTATGACAGTCTTGGCATTAGTCTGCAAACAAAATGTTATTCATTCTTTTTACCAAGTTAAAGCCAGTGACATAAAGATGTTAATGCCTTGCTGACGTTTTTTTTGTTTCATCTTTATGTTGATGCTGTCATTCTCGTGAGAATATTTAGCAACTTCTTAAGTGAAAGCATGGGATTTATGTATAACCTACTTTTCCTTTCTTCTCCATACCTTTCAGTGTGAAGTCTTTACGTAGAATTGATGTTTTTCTTGTTTGAAATATTTTGGTTCTCTTTTAAGTGATCTGATCTTGACTGTCAAGAGCTCAGTATCTTTAGCATGATATTTTAGAAAGCAGAGATCCTGTATTATGTTATGGGGATTGTCTTGTATTCATGCTATGAACATTTCTAAATTTTCAATCATTCAGCATACAATAATATTGAATAATACTGGAAATTTGGGCTATCTGTAGATATGATACAGGGTATCTGAAAAAGGTGGTAGCTGTCACAGCTTAAAGGACCTGAGATGTAATAATACTATTTTTCATTACAGTGCAGCTTATGATGCCATCCTTGAACGAAATGTTGCCATCAAGAAGTTAAGCCGACCATTTCAGAACCAAACTCATGCTAAAAGAGCCTATAGAGAACTTGTTCTTATGAAGTGTGTTAATCACAAAAATGTGAGTGCGTTGTCCTGTTTTAAAGTTTGTGAAAGCTGAAAATGTTACTTCAGAGGATGGCATCCTCTGCAGATTATCACTGAATGATTGTACCTCCATGATGAGTACAATCATTGTACTTGTTTATTATTGACTAGTTTTAATATCTGACTAATCTTTCAGTACTCCTTTCAAACTCAGGAAGGAAGTTAGTGTTGTGTTGCTACATTTTGCAAACAGCTGGGAAATAGGAATACCGTGAGTGGTAGGTTCATCTTTGTTTCTGCTGCTCTTGCTAGACAAATAGGAGAAACAAGGCTGTAATAATTTATGGGATTTTTTCCTGGTTCATGAATGAGTTAGGAATCTTGTGTTGTTGCAACGGGAACTGTATGATGCTTATGAAGCTGAGGTATACAACAGATCACAGAAATGGGGACAGAAGTGATAAATTTATCAGGGTTGAACTCTAGAAAGCTGGTATTGGCTCTTTTCTTCCTTTAGAGTGAGCTGTGTGCAGTTTTCCTCACCTTCCCTTTTAATGTCTCTTCAGTAGTAAGATAAAAATCACCCTGGCTAATAGGGAAAGAGAGACTGATAGAAGACTTACTTTGTCTTTTAGCTACTTGGGAAACTTTTGTATTTTTTCTAAGACAGAGATAGTTTATATGTGGGGTCACTGATGGAAGTTTACCTCATAGCATCATTTTAATGATGCTAACTTATTGCAAGTCTCTCTCTTGAAAAGGAGTAGCTTGACCTGTTTCTGCACATCTCATCCTTTCTTAGCAACTGGGAAACATTCTGAAGCAGCTCAAAGAATCTGTTTTTCTCTTCAGGTGGAGTTATTGCTTCACCTTTGTCAATGGCAAAGAAATATCTTGTAGATAGTCTTTGTTAGTTTTTAAATTTATTTTTCTTCATATGCAATAAAAATCTTGCTAGCTCTCTTCAGACCAAAAGTAGGAGGCAGAGAAAGATTGTCCATCTTACTTAGATTGTAAATTTTGAATATCATCTTGTTAATGCACACAGAATACCTCTAGATCATATGATTTGTACAAGAAAAACACTACTCCTAAAATCATTAGTGTCTATTGGAGCATGTTAGGCCCAGTTGAGCCACTGAGCATTTGAGCTTCAGTGTGTACTCAGAGGTTTATATCACAATACTTAGCATTAGCTTCAGAATGTTGACTTTGCAACTTTGCTGTTGTTTGGTGCAATTATACTTCCTCTCCCACTTTCTACAGATAATTGGCCTACTGAATGTGTTCACACCACAAAAGTCCCTGGAAGAATTTCAAGACGTGTAAGTGTGATTTGAACTAAAGCTGACAATTAATTTAAAAAATATTCACACAGAAAGATGACCAAGGGAAAGAATGTAATGAAATGTCAGGATTACCTGATGATTATTCTTTTTTTTTTCTCTTTTTCTTTCATAAGCTACATAGTTATGGAGCTCATGGATGCAAATCTCTGCCAAGTGATTCAGATGGAGCTAGACCATGAACGAATGTCCTATCTTCTTTATCAAATGCTGTGTGGTATCAAACATCTTCATTCAGCTGGAATTATACACAGGGTAAGTGAACATAACTGTATATATTTTACATTGCACTTGGCTTTGCCTTGAACATTTAAAAGACAGAAAAAATGCAGAAAAGGTGACCCATAGCCTGATCCATAGACAGAGAGATAAAGCTGAAAGGAAACCATCCCACTTCACCTTTTTCCAGTGTAATTCTGGAATGAACTTTTTGAGTGTTTAAATGATTTGATAATAATCTGTGGAGAGCAAATAAGGATTTTTTGCAGTGAGTTATATTACCTCCTCTAATTCTGTATAATGTTCTATGTTAGTAGTCGTGGCAGAAAAGCATCTCTGCCTTTATTATTTTGATAACCAAACCTGAAATCTCACCTCTGAAAGACCTGCCCACTTTATTTCCTCCATTTTACTACCAAAGCAATTAATAAATACCTTAAGTCTCCAGATAAAAAGATGATGATGAAAACCCATAAGTGAAACTTCCATACACCTGCGTGTCACAAAGCATTAATTCAGACTGCCTGCAGGCAAAACTGACTGCTGCTTTTTAAATTAGGTGTGTGTGTGTGTTGCAATCCGGACAAGAAATTCTGAATTTAATGTTGCCTTTTTAAGATGAACATCATATACATATATATATATATGTGTGTGTGTGTATGTGAGCTCACATGTATGTAATGTAAACATTGCTGAAATTGTCAGGGTACACATTTTCAGATATAATCTCTGCTACTTGGGAAATTATAAGATTGCATTTCTGCAGTTCCACATTTTTTGTTGTGATTTGTTTAAGAGTTCTGAAAATTTTCATTTCTGAAATGATGCAGTAAATTTAATTTATTCATGTGTGATAATTTCAGTCATTAATACATAGTATTGCTCATGGATGATGTACACAACAAAGCAAATCATGAATGGCAGGTGTGAGTGATACCACAGAAATTGCTATTTTAGGATGCTTCTCCAGTTCAGTGATACACCTCAGTATGACTTTTGTGTTGAACAGCCTACGGGCTGGATCCCGTTCAGTATGTTTTTTTTCTTTTAGCGGAACTGGGGCAATTGTTTGGGTAGAGAATATGGATTGAAAGGTCAAAAACTGCTTCTTTTTGCTTAGCTCTAGTACTGATCAGTAGCCTCATTCCAGTGAGTAGCTCAGGGAGGAAAGGTAAAGACTTCCTCCTTACATGCACTATGCCCTAACTGCTGTGTTTGAAAGATGGGTGAGGGAACGTAGGCAAAAGCATTGTCTGCAACTAGGCCTTGCACCCTGTGCTACTTAGTCTGCATGTGGGCATTGAGACAGGTCGTTGGGCTTCTTTCTTTGTTCTGGGAATGCTAAATCAATCTAGGTTACTGCACTTAATACAATAGAATTTATATTATAGAGCTCTTTGCCTTCTAATGCACATGCCTGTGAGACTGAAGTAACAATTCTGTATGCAGCTGCATATTTTCTGGTCTCTTCAGTACATAGATGTGTAAGTTTAGTGCTGTGGGTTTTTCTAGGTATTTTTTATTTCTGGCAAGTGGTGTATGATACGGAGGTGTTAGAGTACATAATGTAAGAGTGTCTCTGTGGATCTTAGCATGAGAAGGAGGGAACTTCTAAACACTTGCTTCAAGGGCAGTTTGTACACCTATTACAGTTTTATATTTCAAGGTGCAAAGTGCCAAAATCCCCTTCCTCTGTGGAATAACTTAAAACTCAGAAGACATGGAGGGTGTGATTGAAAATGGACATATTTCATATGGACTGGTTAACTGCAATAGTAACTCTTTACTCTGCTCTACAGGCCTTTCAGCACCACTGTTGTTAATGTCTCAAGCTAGTTACTCTGTTGAAACTCCTTCAACAAGCTACACTACTGTGGCTGCTTGTGGAGTATTCTATCAATCCAGTGTACTTCTTTAGTGTCCTTCAAAGTTTTAGATTCTTTAGTGTTAGTTTCAAATTTTTTAACTATGTTCTGCTTCTAGCACAACTGCAATGAGCTCAGCATCTCAGTAACTATTTCCTAGCTTGCTGAGTAATGTAAACTGCAACATTCTGTATAGGTGCCTGTAGCACTGAGTATTGCCTACCATTAGAAATAAGTGGAGTTTTCTTAGCAAGTTAGAGACATGGAATGAGGGAGAGATCAAAGAATGCCAGACAACTTCACATGGAAGTTGTATGGGGTGTACTCAGTTGTCACATCAGTGGATAAAGGATTTGATATTGGTAGAGATTTCGCTGTAGCTGGACATTGACTTTAACAGATGTTGGCAAACAAACATTACTGTGTTCAAAACATTTTGCAGAGATGAAGTTTCCAGCAAGTGTAGAAGTGCATGTTCATTTTTATTTTGCAGTCTGAGGTGGGTGAATGATTAGCATTGCAGAGTTTTGCCTCACTGACTTCCTGAAGGACACAAAGGGTCTTATTAGTCTTACCAGGAGGCTCTGAAACGTTGTACTCTGCCAGATTTAGAACACTTAACAAAGGTGCCTAATTATGGAGGACCGTCACACAAATCTTTATAAAATAAAAAGCCTACAGAAGCCATGAATTACTCTCCAGAGATACCACTCTTTCCCTCTAATGGGAAGATGACCATAAATGATCTCTGATTTTTAGGGACTGACATTTTACATTTTTAAGGCAGGATATCTTCTGCTATATATTCTGCATATATTTATACAGCCTAACTAACTTGATCACTTTTATATAAGAGCTTTTGAGTCCTTGTTTATTAAAAGATAAGAGATATTGGCTCTGTGTGAATTTGCATGCATCGTCTGTCAGCTCTTTCCTCCATCATTTTGAAGGACAGTTCTGTATTCCAAATTACATGTTTGTAGATTTCATGACAACTGCATAATGTTTAGAAATTAATGATGGACTATGCAAGCTTTTGCTTTTTGTCCTCAGATATTTTTTTTCATTGCAAAGGGAAGATCTCTTAAGAATTTTGTAGTAATTCTGCAGCTTTTGGGAGGATGAGTATAGTTAATACTATGATCATGCACCTGGGATCCTGCAACAAAAATCCTCCAAATAACAGAAGGATGCTAAATCTGATAATAAACAGTGTTGTAGCAGAATCTGCATTTCAGATAGTTGAAGTGCCTTATACTTGAATTCATTTGTGGCATTTGAGAATCTCTTAAGCCAGAGTTGTCTGCAGGGTCTGTATGCATGATTGGAAGTGCATGTGTGAGTGTGTAAGTATGCAAGACTTTTAATTACTCATTAAAATACTATTTTTCTGGAATGTTTGTGGTTTCTTCTCTTTAATGCAGCTTTCTAGCTTTCTCAGGTGTTTGCTGAAAACCATACAAGTGCAAATGAAAGCTTCATATATCTTGTAGATAGCCACTTTTAAGTCTTTATGAAACAGTGAAAGATAGGGCTACTTATCAAATGCTTGCTGCTCAAATGCTGGAGTTCTCTGTCACATCTTGGATTTTTCTCTGATTAATCTTAGTAAAGTGTAGGCAGAATATATGTCAGCCTGTGTGCTATGAATGATTTTATGATGACAAAGTTATTCTGAAGTTACTCTGTAATGTTTGCTCTGTGACATTCAGTTGTGTGTAAGATTTCTCCTGAGATAATGACCAAGTATGCTTGCGTAGTGTCTGTATAAATAGATGTTGTAAAGCCACTGTTGTCAGTGTGGTTTTAGGGATCAAATGAAGGGAATACAGTTACCAAGTTTTCTAACTGAGTTGATGTGAAACTGTATCAATGTGCTGACTGTGTTAGTTCCTGGCAGTTTTTCAGTGGTGCCCTTTTGGGTTTGGTCACCAAAATTTCATATAAACCCAAATCTTAAATGGAAAACTAGATTTGTTTGTTCATGGGGATTTCCTCCCTGTTCAGAGAAACATCAGTGTTGGCTCAAGAGAGGTATTGTGGCCTCGATTTGCAAATAAACCTTTTAGCTTTTACATTCATGTTATAATTTTAATAATTCATGTATCAAAGTGATTATTGCTTCCAATTACTCCAGCAATTGTTACGTTACTTATAACTGTACCATTGTTCCAGTGAGCAGTTTCTAGACCTTTCCTCAGAGCTAACATTTCTTACTAACCTCAATTTATTTCAGATGTTGCTAACCTGTGTTGTAATGCTGGTTTTATTTTCCTTCTTTAATTGCTATATAAATCTACAGGTACAATAAGGGAATTAATTCTGTAGTCTGCTGAATGCACACGCATTAATGTGACGGGAAAAGAAACTGCAGATATAGCAATAACATAGATGTATTTGTGGGGTTTAATGTCAGCAGTATTATCTTTTAAAATGTGAACCACAGAGTACTATGTGCTTGTCTTAGCAGTCATATATGATGTTTCTTTTTAAAGGATTTAAAGCCCAGTAATATAGTAGTAAAGTCAGACTGCACTTTGAAGATTCTTGACTTTGGACTGGCCAGAACTGCAGGAACTAGTTTTATGATGACGCCTTATGTAGTGACTCGTTACTACAGAGCACCAGAGGTCATCCTAGGGATGGGATACAAAGAAAACGGTCAGCAAATATAGTCTTTCTTTGGCATAGCTTTATTTTTTTTTTCTGTTTGGCACACCACATTTTACATGTTAATGCTTTTTTCAAGGTGTAGAAATTTTATAAGTTAGTCTGGTGACCAAAATGCAGATTCTGGATACACCAATTGTTTATTTAACTCAACTCATTAGAAATGTTTGCATTTAATAGGGAAAAAAAAATTGAGGGCCTTGTTTGTTTAAAAAATTAAATAACTTGGTTGATAGATGAAATTCCATCCAGGAAGAACTGGAAATGTTTTCATAACATGTGGTATTACCTTGATATACCTTCACCTGGCTTTATTTCTGATGAGAATGTAATTTGTAATTCATCAGTAGATGTGTCCCCTGAATTTAAAGATTAACTATATTCAGTATGGCCTTTCTGGATGTAGGGAGCTTAAAGGCTACAGAGGAACAAGCCAGATCAAACTACTTAATGTGACATTACTTTTTGTTGAAACCAACCTACTTTAAACCTGTTGCACTAAGCTATGCACTACTATTAATGATACTGATGAAAAATTCAGTATCATACCTGAGACAAGAATGTAGAGTACTGTTACTTTGCTTTCTTTGAGGTCCATGACAAATCCCAGCTAGTATTCTTTAGGAAACCAAAGTAACATGTCATTCCTGCGATTCTGTTGTAGTACCCCCAGTTTTGCTGCCATTTCATTGATCTTCTGTCCGTGTTGTCAGTTTGCTCACTTGGGTGTTTTCACCTCAGGCAGGCACAGTGCACAGAGGTCTCTGCAGATTTTTTTTTTTTTAAACCCTTATTTAGTCCTCCAGGAAGGCTCATGAGATGCTGTGATACTTGAGGCTTTTTTAGCTGTCTTCTGGTGACGTGAGGCATGTCTGCTCAGGTTACTGACGAAACTGGGGCTTGCTCTGCTTTTCAGGATTCTTAAAATAGTCTGCAAACTTGCCTGCCAACTGCATACTATTACAGCAAGTGACTTCAGGTTATGTGTAAATGATAGCTGCTGTGTGCATAGAGAGCTGTTTTTGTTGTCGTTTATAAAAGCCAAGACCACCTTCTGTTGGTGTTGACAATAAAAGAAACTAGATTAAAGGAATGAGATTGGGGCAAGGCTGGGGGCATTCTTTCTGTTTGGACTATTAGTGTGCACAACAGGATGTACATTACTTCTAATGGCCTCCATGGATGGCTATTTCTCCTTTAACTTTGAAGTCAGAGGTGGAGTGGAGTAAACTGAAAGTTAAAAAAATAACTGCTGAAGTTTCATAGAAAACACATATTTAAGTTTTTGGGGTTTTTTTGCCTCTCCCTACTGGCCAGTTAAGAGACATCAAAGAACCTAAATCTGTAGATAGAGTCGTGCAGCTTCTTTACAGAAGGAATTCATACAATGGAGGTCACACATTTTCTGACTTAGCTTGCCCACTTTACATTTTTCTCTTACATACCAAGTAATTTTGGGTTTTGAAAGTGTGAAACATTCTGTCCACTAAAATGTTGCTTAGGCTATTATTGGAGTTAAATAGACTGTTCTAGAGCACCGTGTCGTGCTGGTGACAGCCTTGTTACTTAAGCAGGCATGAATCCTGGTATGTGGCAGAATGTAAATTAAAATTTACTTTTAGATAAAAAGCTCTCATTCTTCCCAAAGCCAAATACATGGTCATTAAAAATGACACTGCTGGCAAACGTAAAACTAAGTCTCTGGGCTGAGTAAGAAGACAATCTGCATTTCCATATGCACTGTTGTCATTAAAAGGCTATTTACAGAAACTGTTACTCTTCTTGATTGCTGCCTGAGGAGCTGCCTCATCATGGAGCTCAGAGAGGTGAGGGAGGCAGGTATCAAAGGTGTAATGACAGTAAGAACTGTGGTCTGTCCAGGATGCTCACCTGTTAGCACTGATACCTTTCTTAGCCCTTAAAAGCCATAGTTAAATTAGAAGTTGGAAAAACTAGTTGACAGCTAAGTAATGCTTAATACTAACTTTTAGTTTGATTGAAAAGGAGCATCTGGCAGCTTTATGCTGTTTCAGTGCCCTGCTAAACTTATGTGGGACAACAATAATAGTGTGTTTTGATGACCAAGATACTTACTGCAGAGTGATATTCCTTTTGGCACTGGTACTATACACATAGGAAATCTTTAATTGTTTTAAAACTGGCAAACATCTCATATGAACTAATTGTAAACGTAACTATACATAGGTTGTGATACTGAAGGAGATAAAGCATGTTTGGGTATATTGCATTAAGAAAGCAGACCTTGCTACCTCAAGAAATTAGGAACAGTCATATGGTAAAACTGCTCATACACAGATACCTTCACATACGTAGAGTTCTGTGCAATTATGTGAATGATTGTCAGCATCATTCACATAATGAATACCAAAGGAAGCACTGAATACCAAAGAAAGCCCCAAACCCAGTGCAACAATTACATTTGAGTTTTCTAGTAGGTACACTGTTTGAATTTCATTTTCATGTGGTATTTTTCCTGTTAGAATTATAGAAAATAGTAAGCTTACTCTAAACAGGATTTTGAAGAATAAAATACACCCTACATGATGAGTAGTAGATTTAGAAAGAGTTTTTCAAATCTGTAATGAGATTTTACTCAGAATTCCATAGAGGTGGTCACAGGACCAGTCCTTGGAGTGCAAGCTAGAAACATATAAATAGGCAGATTTTTTTGATTAATGAAAGCAACAAAACAAAACATCACCAAGCATCACAAGCTTGGGTTTTTAGGATGACCAAAAGAATGGTTTGCAGTGTTTTTCTTACCTCTGAAGTAATTTGTCATCTGAAGCATGAAGATGAGTCATTGACTTACAATATTTCATAGAATCATAGAATCAGTCAGGGTTGGAAAGGACTACAAGGATCATCTAGTTCCAACCTCCCTGCCACCTCATACTAGATTTCACTTCCCAGACTTTTCCATACAGTTATGAGTGTTATGTTTATCCTGTTGGACACAAACTACTTACAGCAGATTTAGGTATATTAAGAAAAAAATAACCACTGATCATAAAATGTTAACAATATTTTTTTAAATGAACCAGGCTCTTAATTTTGACCTATTAATATGCACAACTATGATCTCACATCATATGATTTAGATACTATTTTAGAGGAACCTGTAAATAAGGAGGAAGGTATCATTTCAAGAAAAGGCAACGTTATTTGCTTGACATTGTTGAGCTCCTTCGGAACTTTTACATGTGACTTTTATTATACAGTTGTTCTCATTTAAAACCCCTTCTTACCTGCTTAATTAAAATTTCAGTATCAAGTTGGACATAAAAGTATTCATAATACTATAATTCCATTATTATGATTATTATGCAAACTTTTGCATACAGAATTAATACTATCTCTGAAAGCAACCACAAAAGAAATTGGCATACCTTTAAAAACTAAACTTGTGCATCGTTGAGTATGTCTTCCAAGTTATTTGTTTTAAGGTATAATGTAGAAAATGTACGTTTAATATATTCCATACAAAAAAAAAAAAAAAAGAGAAAATACTTTTGAGTTTTGCATAAGATGTTATTTCAGCATAACTGGAGAAATACTTTTAAACCAAATAATTTTAACCAAAAATCTTTTAGTGCCGTACTAATATTGTCATTAACTGATCCTCTAAAATTCTAAGTGATCTTTTACTGATTGCATTTGCTTTTTATTTAGAGAGAGATATGCATGGTTATTTCACTTTTAGAAAATGCTTGATGGCAATCTTTAATT
This sequence comes from Psilopogon haemacephalus, assembly GCA_013396835.1. Taxonomy (NCBI): domain Eukaryota; kingdom Metazoa; phylum Chordata; class Aves; order Piciformes; family Megalaimidae; genus Psilopogon; species Psilopogon haemacephalus. Next base: position 66,835 of record VWZI01021440.1, on the reverse strand, counting down.
CCTGTGTAATAATTTCTCCTAAAATAGATTTTGTATCTGTTTAAATATGTATTTTGAAAGTCAGTTTATTTTAAAAAATATTACTACAATTTAATTACTTTCAAGAAATAGTTCTCTTTGGTGCTTCAGTCCAGTCTTTGCAGATGTAGCCTTGCAATCCTCAGAGCTTGGAGAAGGCCTTTGCTCTGCTCTGTTCATGTGTATCTCTCTCTCTGTCTCTGCTCTTGCTCTAGCACTATGTTAAAAGGATGTTTTTCTGCCTTGGGTTTGAGACAGTTAAAAGCTAATCCTTACATACTGTGTAATTTGAAGTGTTTTCGTTGATTAATATGAAGACTTGCTCTTCTTTCTGTGCTGTCTTTGCAGTTTATAGGATGCAGTCATGTTATGCTTCTTTTAATTTTAAATGACCGTTTGCTTTGCTTTTCCTTCTTTTTGTGCTACAAACATAGTGGATTTATGGTCTGTGGGGTGCATTATGGGCGAAATGGTTTGCCACAAAATCCTCTTTCCAGGAAGGGACTGTATCCTTGTGCTGCTGCAGCAGGTTGAATTAGTTAGGAAGTGATTAACATTTCTATTGATGTTGTGTCATGCAAATGCATATTGTATAATTTTATTTTTTTTATTAAATGAACATGGATTTTTCTTGTGATACACTTTAAAAAAAAAACCAAAAAACTTTATTTATATTCAGGCTGCACCTAGCAGTAGGACATAGTCTCTGCTGGCCCTGTAGTTAGCATTCATTCACCTTCACTCATTTTCATTACACACGCTTTTTATAGTCACTTCATGTGTATGTGTGTGTCTAGATATTTTTATTTACTTTTATTTTAATAACTATCTTTTATGTTAATATCATTGCATTTTGTTTTCAGTTGACATTTGGTCAGTTGGGTGCATCATGGGAGAAATGATCAAAGGTGGTGTTTTATTTCCTGGTACAGATCGTATCCTTACCTTTGGCCTAGGATGTAGTTGTAAAAGGTCAAAAGATGCAGCAGCAATATAGTTCCAGATTAAGGTGGTTTTAACTTTTAAATGCTGGTTTTAAACTGCCTTTTCAAAATAGAATTTGTAAGTTCACTACTTTGGTTGCAGGATGCTGCAAAAATGTCTACAGTTATACCATTTAAAGCAAAACCAGCATCAATGTGTATGACTGTCTTTAGAGATCTAAGCAAGATGAACAAAATACCGCTTGGGCAAACAGGCATCTTTTTCCTTTTTTTCCTCTTCTGTTTTTTTCTTTTTCCAGTTTAATATAGTGTCTGTCCATTGCTTTCAAATGTTACCACATGTAAGATTTGTTTTGTTTTGTTTTGTTTTGTTTAGGTGGTGTTTTACTGATTCACATGCATTGATTTCTGCTTTGGAGATCACTTTTATGTAATAACTTACTAATCGAGTTTAGTAGTCAAACTTGTAAGCAGTTGTTATTCTCTAAGTTCTAAAGGACATGTTTACAGAAAAAAATTCTAATCAGCTTCATTAGTTCTGTATTTTTGTATGCAGAAATGATCCTGCAAACAGCTTTCAGAGATATTTGGCACTTCTGTCTTTCTGTTCTGTGAATGGCTTGATGGTGTCTGTATGAGTTGTCCTGTGAACAGTACCTCAGACAAAGCATCTGCTTCAAACAGATGGGGTTGAAACTTCTGGATCATGTCTAAAATTAGTGAATTTAATTGAAGTTTGGCATCTTACTTGTTTTACTAGTAGTTACACCATTTTTTAAGATTCTATCAGACATCTTGGCTACTTTTGCTTCAAACTAACTGTGTAATAATTGGTACAGTTCCCTTTAGGGGTGAAGATTTAGAGGCACAGTGAATAAATGCGGGACATCCTTACTTTCACACAGCTCTGTCATTGCATAAGCTGCACCATGCTTAGCTTTCTGTATCTGGTTTGCTATCTTGGCTTTTCAATTTAGGCTCAGTGCTATACAGTATAAATATTTGTTTTAAAGGCCTGCGCTTATTTGCTGTTAAATTTTTAAGAATATACGAGGGCTCTGCTACATCCAACTGAAAGTGTAGGTAGCCCTAGTATCCAGTCTTGGACAGTAGCTGAGAAGAAAAAGCTGAGGAGAGTATATGAATGAGATATGAGCATATGAATTTTTACTCAAGCTCTCCCTAGTATTGGAACCAACTGCAGCTTAGAATTTCTGAGCCAAGAGTTGTTGTTTTTTTTAATTTGGTAACATGTATTAAATTATTCTACTGTGAACTGGTCAATGTCCCCTTTACCTTACGCAAATTTTCAGTTAAGATGAAACTCTTTATCCTCTGCATTAATGTTTCTGACAGAATTGTCGTTGACTTATGTGGGCCAATATTTCATCCTTTGTGTGCCCACTGATGCTCAGTGTTGCACATCTTCAGTGAATGACTGTAACTGGGAGAGTCCAGGACTGGGCTGAGGTATCACAGTGAGAACATCACCTATAAGGGGTAATTCTTGCAAGAGCCTTAGTGATGTGTAGTAACTTCACTGCTCTGAATACTTGTTTGGATCAGGAAGTAAGTTCTCCAGAGACCAAGCAGTGCCTTTATTAAGTTCATCTAATATTTTTTGTGAGTCTTTTAATTTTCTCTGTTTATACAAAGAAGTATATCCTTTCCTGGTTAATGCCAGTTTTGAGAAAAATGCATGTTGCCTTGGCTACACTGTCATATTCTTGCTTTGTTTCACTGTTTTCCCTAAGAAGGTAATACTAATTAATGATGACAAGCTTGATGTTTTATTATCATTTTCTGTATTTTCTCTCTGAGATTTTCATGTGGTTTTAACATAACTAGCTGAAAATTGGACAGTGTTTTTCTTAGCTGTATAACCTTAGATATTGATCAATGGAATAAAGTTATAGAGCAGCTAGGAACACCATGCCCTGAATTTATGAAGAAATTGCAGCCTACTGTCCGAACGTATGTGGAGAACAGACCTAAATATGCTGGATATAGTTTTGAAAAACTCTTTCCAGATGTTCTTTTCCCAGCTGACTCTGAACACAATAAGCTTAAAGGTAAGGTGCATCTTCTGTGTGTTGTATATTTAAAAAGCTTTAAAATGCTGCTATATTGAACAGAAATCTATCCTGCTTTTTTTCACTATGAAATCATCCTGTCATGGGTGAATGTGCTAGTGATGCTTAACTCCACTTTCTCATCTTTGAAACAACTCCTATTCTGGAGATACCTTTATAAAGAAAAAAATATATATAGATATTCCTCTGATAGATTCGAATGATAAATGCCAACGTGATTTATGGAAGAGTGAGGGGAAGGTGGAATAACAATTAGATAGGCAGAGCAGATATTCTTTCTCTAGGGATGAAAATAAAGGTTGATATTCATAATATGTAGATGTTCTGTAGTTACTAAAATAACTTGCTGGATCTAAAAGTCACATACTCAGTGGAGTCACAGCCTCCCTTATTTTCTGTGACTAACAGTATGTGGCAGGGTTTTTTACCTATAAACTTTTGAGAGTGATAGCAGTTGCATACCTACTGCTGTTCCAAACAAGGCTGTACTGCTGTCTGAGTTATATTTCCCAAGGGGCACAGTATGCTGAAAATGTATAGTGAAACATGCCCAACTCCTTCCCCACATGTGTTTTATTTTTTCACATCAAATGGAACACTTTCATAAACCCCAAATTACGTGAGGGTTTCATAGATACTAAAGTGGAATTAGCTTGCTTGGGTCTCCTCTCCTTTTGAGTTTTGAAATGCTGTGCTAAATGTACTACATATGGCACTAGTCTAAACAGAAATTTTTACTTTTGCAGCAAGTCAAGCAAGGGATTTGTTATCAAAAATGCTGGTTATAGATGCATCTAAAAGAATTTCTGTGGATGAAGCCCTGCAGCACCCATACATCAATGTTTGGTATGATCCATCAGAAGCAGAAGCTGTAAGTTCCTGTTTTAGGGCTCTGATTAGGAATATACTGTACTAAAGCAAATTTGTGACCATCAGCTGTTTCAGTATGTTTTGATTTGCCCTTGAATGGATTCTGAGGTATTTAGTCCTGGGCAGGAGAAATATTTTCATTGGGTACGCCACTTGGTAGTATTCTTAAACTAGAAAGTGAACATTTCAGCAAAATCTAAGCACCAGATCTTGAGCTTTCAGTTCATAACACTGGTGAACAGAGGGACTAAGCATATGAGAAAGTTGTAATTTTCTTTTTTAATTGTTTTTTTTTTTAATTTAAAGGAAGGTGATTAGCTGTGGCCCATGTAAGAATAGAAAAGATGCTTAATGTAGACAGTGTGATTAGAATTCTGTTGGTCTTTAATAGCTAGCAGGAAAACTTACTAACTAATGGCAGCTAAAAAGGGCTGTTTGGGCTAGAGATGGCTGCACTTAGGAGCAGTTTTGCTGGACTGTTCAGTTCCTGTTTTAATTATTAGAGTAGCATAAGCAAAGCTTGTAACCAGAAGAACTTCAAAATGGGTAGCAACATTTAGAAAATAGCCAGACTCCAAGCATGGGAGAATATATGACCGTGCAAATACAGTATTTTTAAGTCAAGTTAATACTCTGGATGCTTACTTTTATTTTTCATTCGTTCTGATTTTGTATCTGTTTTGATTGCTTTATCATGAGTTAGTTTTGTTTTTCAGCCTCCACCAAAGATACCAGATAAGCAGTTAGATGAGAGAGAACACACGATAGAAGAATGGAAAGGTAAGAACAACATTTTAAGTATAACAAGACTTTTGGGAGTAGGCTGGGCCCAAACAATTACTATTATTAGATTCTTCAATAGTCTTTACTTAAACTGTTTGGGAAGGCAAGGGAATAGAACCGTGCTTAACAACTTCCTGATTGTTGAGATGCTAAAAAATTTTCCTGCGAGGATGCCAAACCTTTTTAATAAAGTTAAGACCTCCTCTTTTGAGTCACCTTTTGCAAACCATAAGGCAGCATTTTTTAGAGAGTGTAAAGCTTCTGGACAAACTGCTACAGCTGAAAAAAGGTTAGGAGTTTGACTAATACAAGTCTGAAGTAGGAATACTAGTATTCAAGTGGAGAGCATATTTGAAGCAACAGTACGTTATAAAAACAAGCAGAGGATTTGAAATAAGCAGCTGTAAGGAGTTTTAGTAGTCATAGAACAGTCTGGGTTGGAAGGGGCCTTCAAAGGTCATCTAGTCCAACCCTTCCTGCAGTCAGTAGGGACATCCTCAACTAGACCAGGTTACCCAGAGCCTTTTTGAGCCTCACAAGAGAGGTTACAGCTGTATTGGTGATGCTGATAGTTATGAGCTGTGGGAACCTGAGAAAACAAGTGAGGTTGAGGTGTGGAACAGATCTAGTATGCATAAGACTCATGCATCCAAGAGCATGGTTATTAGTGTTCATTACTGGGTTTGTGTTTTGATTTCCTGGTTGTGTATGAGGTGTAAAATGATAGAGTGTAAGAGGAACATCATTGTTGTAAAGCTTGTGCTTCATTTTGAAATTGGTTCTCAGAAATACGGTATTATTGCTGAGATTTTAGCACTAAGAAAAAATGGAAGAATTAGTATGGAAGAACTTAGTACACAAGTCTGTAAAATCTAGTACTACCACATTTTTAAGTTGCCTTTTATTAGAAGATGAGTTTGAATTGTAAAGGCAGAGATATGGAGAATGATGGAAATTTTCTTAACTATCTGCCTTCCAAGCAGAGTTATTTCCCTTTGGAAGTAGATTTGCTGAGGGTATTTCAAGTGATACAAAATTTATTTTTGAGACTCCTGCTGTCCTTCAAATTATAATTCTTAAATGCTTTTTCCTTCCAAACTGTTTGTCATTGCATTACTTTGCCAGTGACAGATAAGGAGTAATATTCTGACAGTTCTTAGGAGTTGCATTGGACATGTTTAGTCTGTTTCTTTTATTGATGCTTCTGTAGATTAGCAGCTGAACTCTTTTCTGGATAAGCTGCCATTGGCCTGGAAAACTTCTGGCTAGTATACAGGCTGAGTGATTGGTTCCTGTTACAAACACTTGTAACATGTTAAAGGTTGAGGAACTTCTGTGTCTAGAAGATAAACTTGCTGCTTTCATTAAGAGTGACTACTTATGTGCCAATATTGTATTCCATTTTACGGTGACCTGGGCCTTTAGATGTTACTGCTGAGGAGGAAATTCAGTGGCAAATGTGAGCTGGGAGGATGGCAGAGTGCTGTCTGGGCTTGTTCCTACCTGGCTGGTCTTATTTCTGCTTGTTGCTTTGGAAGCTTCTGATTGAGTTTATTTGTGCCAAAGGAGCCATTGATAAAACCCAAATGTGAATGAAACCTATGAAATGTGAATGTAAATTTTAATAAGAGATGTATTATTGATTCAATCTTGCCTGCCTTCCTCTGCATTTTCAGAGTTGATATACAAGGAAGTCATGGACCTGGAAGAGAGAACCAAGAATGGGGTTATACGTGGACAACCAGCCCCTTTAGGTTGGTTACAATAAAAGCACAGTACACAGCTCCACTGAGTTATAGGTCAGGAAGGAGTAAAGCTGTTCAAGGCATCCAAGAGTAAACTACTTCAAAAGTATGACTCCTAAAAGACCAATAACCTCTTGAACTCTCTTTCAGATATTGTTTATTTGAATTGGATATATGGGGTTGACATCTTTTTTGTAATCTTGTAAATTTCTCCATCATCCTGTCCCCCATCTATTGTTCATTTAGTTCAGTCCTCAAGAAATGTCTTGGTACTGCCACAGTCTGGTGCAGTTTCACATATGTATCTAACCACTAATTATCATACTAAGTAATGAAATAGGATTTCTAGGTTGGAAATTTATGGAGCACTTCCACAAACTCTTGCTGACTTTTGTGCCCGTTTGCTGACCATTGTTAGGACTTCATATGTGCTATCGAAAAGTTACAACTAAAGTTGGACAGCTGTTGCTGACTATACTCAGAGTTCACTGAAGTCCAGACTCCAGGAAAGTCCCTGTGTACCTGAGGCTGAATGTACACGATGCAGCTGGGTACCAGCTATTTCCCAGCCTGAAGGGGAGGATCTGATAGGGAGGAAAATAGATCCCTTCTTTCTTTATGAAAATATATCAGTATAACCAACCTATCGTTTTTGTAGAGGATTTTAGTTCTGGCTTTATGTAGTCTCTTCGTGACTTTTAACTTTCAGCCATTAGCATTTTCTGTAATCCAAAGGGTCTCATGCCATGTGAATTTTGTGGTTCTTGAGATACTATTAATTAAGCCCCACGTCAAAGACTTGTGGGTTTTATTTACACTGACAATAGCTTGAGGCACATATCTTCAAACCTGCTGAAGCAGGGGAAAGGAATGACTGTTAGGAACAGACAGACTAATGCAAGTACTGAACCCTGCAACTGTATCTGCAACTGATTTGCTGTTTTGTTTCTCATAGCACAGGTGCAGCAATGATCAATGGCTCTCAACATCCATCTTCATCGTCATCTGTCAATGATGTGTCTTCAATGTCAACAGATCCAACATTGGCCTCTGATACAGACAGCAGTCTAGAAACTTCAGCTGGACCTCTGGGTTGCTGTAGATGACTACTTGGTTTTTTGGGGGTTGGGAGGGGGGTCCTTCTAGTTGTTAATAGGGCACCTTTAAAATTTGGTGGTATTTTTGAGTGTTTTTTCAAAAATAACTGTAGAATTCATTATAAAGTGCTGTACTTTTAAACTGTAAGTTGTGTTAAAAGCAGCCACTTTTTTTTGCTGTAATTAACTGTAAAGTATTAAACCTGATAATTTTTATGGTGGTTTTAAAATCTGCATATTTGCTTTACTATTATGCTGCTGATCTTTTTTTACTGAATTTGTAAGATTTGTTTTATCAAAGCACATATTAATGTTGTGGTCATTACCATATAATGAATTATTTAAGATTTTATAGGTTTAAATTTTTTTTATTAGAATTTATTCCATATGTTTTGTTCATGATATCCTTCAAAGTTTTATGCTTGGTCATGCATCTGTGTCCAGGTGGAGGGGGAGAGAATACAGTGCAGTCAGTTGTAGTTTTGAGCATAATACTGTGGTGCTGGCAATCATCAAAATCCTGTTATTTTGGCCACTTGCCTATAATAACTTAAGCAAAAGCAACAAGTAGGGACTTTTTAATTTAATTTTTCTTTAGAAACACAGTCTACAATCCTTTGCAAAGTAACCTCATCTGAATGGTTTAATGAACTTAAGAAAGCAAAGCATATCTCCAAAGCTGCAGAAATATCTAGCCTAACAAAATAATGTGATGTTTTCTGCAGAGCTGTGGCATGCCAAATCTTGTGATCACCATAAAACACGAGGATACTTCATGAATAATACATCACAATGCAAATAAACTGTTTACTTCTAGCTTGTAGCCTGTTTTTGTACACACAAAATGAAGTGTATCCAGGATGTCTAGACTGCCATGAGGGAAAACTAATATGCTGTAGCCATCTTTCTTGTCAGATTGTTATTCTTGGGAGTTCTGTTTCTAACTAGTTTTGTCTACTGAGGCAAGTGCTTTTTGGGGAGAAGAGGGAATGACCTGAATACAATAGGGGCAAAACTCAGCTGTCTCCACTGAAAGTAACTGATTGCTTGAAACTAATAAGGGGTAGGGAGAACCTCAGGATTTCTGTAGCTAATGCATTAAGTGAGCAATATATGTCATCCAAAGGAGGGAGAGGTAGTGCTGTATAAATTAACATTTATCTTTCATTTCACCATGAGACCAGTGTAGCAGAAATCTTAATAGTGGTTCATTTTAAGTCATAAATATTCAGTAGTTTTCAGCACTGAAGCTCCAAATTTCAATACAGTTTTTAAACAAAAGAAATATTGAAATACACAGAACAGTTACTAAATAGTCACGTAAAATGGTGCTGCTCCTCACAGAAGTATTTTAACTGTTTACATTTTATATTTACGGAATGATTTATGTATAACTGACTTAAGTTATGTATGAGTTAAACAATCGTTCAGAATTTATTCCTTTGGAAAATGCAGATTTTTAGTGAAGCTAGGCTGTATAATTGATTGCCTTGTGTAGATGCATATTTTATGTGGTGAATTAGAATGTGAAGAGGAATTTAAATTAGTAATGCTCACAAAAAATGGACATGAAAAATACCCAGAAGTCTTGCCAGGTGCAGAATGTAGACAAATAATATAACTGGCTGCAGAGGCCATCCGGGAGTGCCTGATGATCTTCAGCGTGGTTCCTTCTGCTTGCTGGGTTAAGTAGGTATCTTTTTGAAGTTCCGATTGAAAGGAGGAAAATGTCTTTGCAGTACATTTCAAAAAAATGGAAGTGATAGTAATGCTTTCAATATCTAACATGTCTTTTTAAAAAAACATACAGGGTTACAAGGAATGCTAATATCTCAAGGGTGACTAAATTGATAAACTGCACAGTTGTTTTCCTGGCCTGGCTAGACTGTTGGTAAGTGTTGTGTGCGTGTAATTTTGCTTTCCTCACTTATATCCAGTACTTCAGTATTGCCTTTCTAAACCGCATTTGTTAAGGCAATAATTTTTACAGGATCCTGCCAAATTGTATATTACCTTGGACTAGGCAGGATGTGTTTGGATTTCTCTAGCACTGGAACATAGAAAATCTTCTCAAGTTGAACACAGACCAACAGAATGGTCTATTTTGTAATTTTTTTTTATATCAAAGTTTAAGCTGTGAATTAAGCCAAAATTTTTGATCCTACAACAATGCTCCATTGTTGTATAGGGCCAAATGATATTCTGGTCAGTGTAATGATGTCAAGACTGACAAAAATGAACTTCTGATGCCTGTAAGTGCTGTTAAGAACAGAATTTAGTAAATCTAAATCCTATTTACATTTAATTTGGACCCATCTGGGTTGCAGTGGTGATTGAAATATTTTGACACTTTACAATAATTTTTGCTATCACCTTCCAGTATCCTATAGAAAAATTGCTCCTAAAATGAACATAGACTGAAATGGTTACTAGGCTTTACCACAGTGTGCTATCAATAGTAACTTCTTTGAGTTCATAAGCTCTGAGGAGAATTGAACTTTCCTTCTTTTTAAGGTAGGGTTAATGAAAGGATGGCAATGTCCACTGTGACTTACTGCAGTGTGAATGAGCTGTGCTTAAAGGGATTATTTCAGTAAGGTCAAATCCTCGCCTGCGGGAACTTAGAGTTCACTTTTGGCAACATCTTCATAGTGATGCTACTGACTTTTTTTTTTTTTCTTTTTGGTCCTCTCTCCCTTGCAGTTGCTTGCATTTTAGGCAAATTAAAGTGATGAAAATTTCAAAGACAATAAGATCAGAATCAGTAAGCAGATTATCACAACATGCTAGTCTTAACTTCTTTTTCATTTGTTGAAATATAAAATTATGTCAGAGATAATTGTACACTGCCACAGATAGCTAAAGGGAAGCTGCAGTTCAGCTACTGTCTGTTGTTATGCGCTCAGATCCTGTGCTGTGTAATACACAGAACAATTCTTAAAGTATTATTACGTTTTATTTTAATACATTGTCCAAAATTTTCTCATGACAATAGGCTTCTCTGAAGTGCATGCAACTTCTTGAGCCATTCCCATCCTTTGGGAGATAGTAGGGAATGAATTACAGTGAGCTGTTGGATTTCTTAGGTTAAAAGTTGGGCAATAATAGCAAGATTCTGGTCAGAGCCATGGCAAGCATCAAGGATGAAATAGCTCCTCTGCTTCTGTACAAGTAGGTTCTTGAGTTGTTTGGGTTGGCAAAGACCTCTAGAATCATCTAGTCCAGCTGTTGACCTAACACCACTATGGCTATTAAACAATGTCCCTAAGCAGAGGCAGGGTAGAAATAGTTCTATTACTGTGTGCTGCTCCTCTTCTCTGTTGAATCTTCTGTCAGTGCAAGGAAAAGGGATCAGAGTTGAGGTTCTTGTGCGTTTGTGTGTATGAGAAGCTGGACTGCCAGAGCAGTACCCATCAGTTGAACAACCTTAGACCAGCCTGACTGACCAGGTGACCTCAATTGCGTTTATTCTGCTAAGCTGAACAGACATGGCACTTCTCCTTGGGCAAGTGCTGTGCAGCTTGGGTTTTTGGTTTTGAAGAAATTTACTATCTTACATGCAGTAGCACCTTTTGGGATAGGAAGTGCAGCTAGATGCAATGATAATGCCAACCTAAAGTGTTCAGTAAGCACCGTGCACTCTGCCAAGAGGAGTGTGAATTCAGGGGAGCATACAGTGAGCAATAGCACCCTCTGCTGCCTCACTGTCCAAGTTAATGGTGATATTGTTGGGGGATTGTTTCTCTGAACACAGACAAACTTACTTAGCAAAAATTAAGCGTCTCAGCAGGTATTTGCATGAGTTAATGCCTTACTTTAGTGTGTGTGGCATTCATCTCAATGATGCAGAAAAATGATAAAAAGCTACTGCAGCAGGATAGTTGCTACTCAGCCAATAATCCAAAGCATAAATCCATGACATTAAATATTTCTTAATTAAGTTAAAGGGGGGAAGGGGAGAAGATGGTTCAGCTTGCACTTCATTTTACTATACGAAGTTGCTAAAGAAAGTGAATTAATGTTTCTTGACATGTTTTTGTTTGTCATTTTCAGAAGCTTGTCTGTACTGTTACATTTTATTTTGTTTTTTCAGTGTTTCGGTTCTTACCTACTTAGTTTGAGGACCGGAGCTGAAGATGAGCTGCCTTCATTTTTCAGTGGGATTAGAAAGAGGGTTTTAATGAAGGAATGTGATGAGATTCTACTGCCTACCCAAATTTTCAGTTCATTTAGTTTATTGTGAGCTAAGGGCACTGGATAAAAGTGGTAATTTTTAGATAATATTTTTCACTCCCTTCTCATCCTCTTTAGATATTTCTGCATTACAGAAGCATGTTATGAATCAGATCATGTTGTGTTTCTACTTCTGCAGCTAAAAATTTTAAGCTAGGTTTTCTTGAACTACCTCACAAACTTTCTACGTTTCTTAAGTAAGCGAAACTAACCCTTGCTATTGGAACTACACTGAATGTGAATAGAAAAATACACTTCCTTTAGAAAAACAAACCTATTGGCCAATGTTGAGACAATACCAGTAAGTATGTTTCTTATATTTCACGTAAGATGTTAATGTGTACTATATAGCTTGTGTACAGTAATGTACATGTAGAATATTGTGTTAGCTGTAAATTGGTGATTTTATTATTGTAGTCTGGTTTTTAGGTAAAAATAGCGTACTAGTAATGTCCGCTCATCCTTTACATTTTACAAAAGGAATAATTCTTGGTAAGCTTTGCATACAGATGAATTACTTTTGTAGGCCCAATATCTAGTCTATTTTTGAGAGTTCTTTAACTTTTATTACTAAAGTTGAGAAGAAACCCCTAATTATTGTGATCATTCCTTCTGCCCCTTTTGAAGTATATTCTTAGTTTTATTTTGTCCCAAGAAATATGAAGGGAAAGATACACCATTAAAAATACTGGGGAAAACTGCAATTTTTTTTTCTTTCCCACATTTAATACCTTTTTCTTCTTTTCCTTTATTCCCTCCAAATAAGCTGTTGGTGGGGCATTACTGAGATCATTGTGGGTTTTTTACTTATTCATGCCACAGCTCATTAAATGTGCACCACTGGAATGTATACATTGTTATCTAGTATGTCAATTGGTTATAATGATATTTTAAATAAAAAATAAAAAAAAAGCTTGCCCACTATGCAGTTAGTGTTTCTTCATTGCTAGGTTGGAAGAGTGAGGCTGCTCTTGGAGTCTTACAAGCATCAGTTCTTCCTGAGAATTAATCTGTTTTTACTGGTACTTCAATCCTGTCTGGTGTGTGAGCCGACTTGTGGGCAAAGTGACATATTTGTTCTGTTTCTCCACACCCATGGGCTTCAGACGTGCTGCAGACTGTTAATACCATGTGTGGTTGTGAATGCTGAAAATCCATTCTTACTTTCTTGCTGCTGACTCGAGCCGCCTGGAAATGCAGCTGCCACAACCCTGTGGTGCAGAAAGAGGTAAGCTTGGGCCAGACAGTGTATGGAAGGAGGGCCAGTCCCTGAGCCTTCACGAAAATCTTGCTGAAAACTGAGTCTCAGAGAAACCTGAAGGGTCTGACTTCTGAAGTGCTCTTACTGGAAAGCTACTTTCATAGACAGGATCTCTTCATGCACTGGCACCTCTAGAGTGGGGCTAAATCCTGGCATAATGCATTTCATTTCTTGTTTCCATCAGAGCGTCAGTGTTTCTTTAAACAAAGACTCAGGATGCCCTCTAGCTGTGTTTGTCTGAGTGCTGCTCCATTGTCTTCCTGTAGGTTTTTAAGGCAGTCCGCTTTGTTTCTCTGTTTGTGAGGTGCTTTTCTAGGAATGGGGTAAGGCTCAGAAATGCTAGGGGTTATTTGCACACTAGGATAAAGTGCAGATGATTCCAGGTAGTATATTAATAAAGCAAGACTTGAGACAGTCTTAGCTTTGCCAGGGATTTGTCCGTGAGTGTCTTAGGGCGAGACCTGAAACACTGCGTATTTTTGCTTGCTCTCATGGAATTATGTAGATAATAAGCTACTATTACTAATTTCCCTTCTTATGTTAGAAACGCCATGGAGACTTACAGAAGTTTTGTGTTACTCTATAATGCTGCAGTTTGGCTTTAGGTGCTTTCTTCTAAGACCATGCTTTTATTGAGTTTCTTTCACTGAAGAATTGGTATGTGCTTGCTAAGGAAGCTGACGCTTGAAACTGAGGGTGGTAATAAACAGAAGATCTGCAAAATGAGGACATCCCTGAAGCTTGCAGATGAAGTGACATGAAAGAGAGCATATCATCTTCCTCAGATAAGGGCATAGCAGAGGCTGTGTACAACAGCTGAAGTGTGTTCCTATTTCTTGCGTAATTGTCCATGGCTGAAAAAACCCCATTCTGCTCTTATTGCTGTGCTTTAGAGTTAAGATCCTACTAGGGTGTATTTTAGCTTGGATTGAGTGGTTTGCAGCTTGCAGGCTTTATTTATTGCAGTGGATCATCAAAGGACCTGAAATGTATTCCTCATGAACAAGAGTTGCTAGAAGTGGTCAACTGGGAAATGGTTAGTTCCATGGGTCAGTTTGGGTGGATAGTCACATTTGTGAGACCAAAAAGAACAAGTAATTTTGTTTCTGAATGTCAGATTTAGGTTATATAGTGCTACGTGACTGAGAAATCATTCTGGTCTGGATCTGAAGATTTGGGATAGAGGGTTTTGTTCCCCAAGTTTAAATTTTCTTTCACTGAGAGCCAGCAGGTGTGTTCAGTTGTGTCTTGCAGGTTTGTTTCTCAGGCTTACAGTCAGTATGACTTAGTTCTTAAGTTTGTACTGTGTGTCAGAACTAAAGGGTCTGTACTTAGTACCTGCAGGAGATAATGCATGTAGACAGTCTGAGAGATGTGGGCTGTCAGGATAGATATCATGAAAGGTACCCATGTTTGGGACAGGAATTAAAGGGATATTGCTGCTCCTTCTTGGATGTTTTCATTTTTGCAGAATTACTTGGCCCAGTTCAGGCCAGTTGCAATGACAGGCCGTGGTACTTAATGCTACGAAGTCACTCTGCTGTTCCAGCTCAGAGTCAATGCTACAACAGTTTCTTCTCACTTTGTGCATCTTACTGCAGCTATTTGAAACAGGGCATCAATTATCTTCCTTGCAGGCTCACTTGTGGCCAGCGGCACTAATACCAGGCAGAGAGTAGACAGCAAAGGGTAGGGGACTGCTGCTGCTGCCTGCAGGTGGCAGGGTGCTCCTTTGAACGCTGAGTTACTGCCACTACCTCACTATTGCCAATGAGAAATCCAGCACAGATGGATATTCTGGGAAGAAGGAAAGATGTTCTGAAGTAATTAACCTACCACACAACTTACTCTACCACCTTGCTTCACTTGCCTTAACTAGGAAAGATTAGGTTAAAATGTTTCATTTTTGCTCACTTTGAATAGTTTACGTTTCTAGAGGAAGGAGAAGTATTAGAGGGAAGTTGAAATAATTTTATGTTGTAGATTTTTTAAAATTGAAATGCCTGGATATCTGTGAGATGGTGAGAAAGTCAGTACTGAAAGGTGTATAGCCTGCTGGTATGTAAATAAAGCCCACACTACGTTTATTTCCAGATAATTGAGTTGTATTCTTCTCTAGTAGGAAAAGACAGGTTCCGTTCGTTGGAAAAAAAATAAATAAATAAAGCAATCACTTTCATTAGTCTGTACTTTCCCTTTAGCCAGTGCATTCTGCTGTGGCACTTTTCCATTGAAAGACATTCTCCTCCAAGGCTCCCAGGCTGCCTCAGCTGTCAAAGATACATGCCAAGGAAGGGTGAACAGTGCTTTGAGTTCTGGGCTGGTAAGCAGAGTTCAGTTTTCTGGGTGCAGGCTCCATATGGCTGAGGGCACTGCAAATGTTACACTGAACTTCTCAAAGAATTCCCTTAAAGGAATACTCAGCCTTGGCAGCTGGTTACTGGAAATTACAACCTCATTCTAATGATTTTTCTCTTGTAGACGTAAGGACCTTAGGCTACTGGGATGTCTGTGATACTCCTGCCTGTCAACTAACAACAAAAAAAAACCCAAACTGGTGTCATGAGAAATGCTACAAGGCAGCTAAGTGTAAATTGTCCTGGGATGGTTGAGGATAGATGCCCTGTACTAATTGCACTGATTTCTCTTACCATGGGTTTTGCTATTAAAGTTTTGTAGAGGGAGTAACCCTCAGCAGTTAGGTGTGTTTTGATGATAAGAATCTTTTCTCCTACCTTGGTGTCACATCAGTATACATCAACTCAAGATTTATTTTCTTGCAGCTACTACTGCTCTATTTTTGGCTCAAAACTCTGAGATACCTAGAGCAAAATGCGTATTTAAAGTTCCGTGGAGTTTCTGTGGCCAATCTGATTGTTAATCACATACAGTTTAATAAGTTGCATTTTTGTGAAACACTGGAAATGTTGAGTGGGTAAGGGAGAATTTTAGTGAATTGGCAAGATTTTGTTATCTTCAGCTCATTTATAGACTTCATTTTCACATTATCTTCATAAAATAATTCCACTTTAAGGAATGAGAACTTTGAACAAAATTTATATAGGGAATGGGGGAAAAAAAATCACCTCATTAAACCCATATGCTCAACCACATGGGTGATGTACTAAAACTGCCATCCTCCCAAGTGCATGTGATGTGTAGGAGGTCCTCAGCTCCAAGCTCAGCCTGTCCCTTGGCTCTAGCCATCTCACTCACCTTGCAGGACTTTCCATTGTCCTTGAGTAAGCAAAAGGATGGTGCAGTACGTCTGAAGACGGCAGCAGTACAGCTATGGAGAATAGTATCTTTTGGTTTGTGAATAAAAAGACTTCCTCCTCTTTCTTGGCAATCTGGCATCTAAACTTTCAAACATTATGCTTAGCAGTCTCTCCCAGCTGGCCCAAATACTACAGCACATGTAAAGACAACAGAGCAGGTATCACTGAGAGCACAATCACTGTGGAATTACTCATGATACATGAGTATACCAGCACAAAATGTCAGTTCTCATTGGGTTTGCCAGCAATAACATTTTTCTATGCTGTATATCAACTTGTTCTAGTTGGGAACTTTAGCACTTTGACTCCCAACAGTTAAACATCCTAACGTTGAAAAAAAATCTTCCATTTCCTTCTGCAGGAGGTGATTTCTCTTCTCAGCATCTTCACGAGCACGCTCAGAATTCCGCAGCTTTATCTCCAGCATGGTGTATTTCTTGCGTTCTTGGTCCAGTTCTTCTTCTAGCCTAGCCATGTGCTTCCTCAGCTCTGCACTTGTTTCTTCAATTCTTAAAACCAAAGAAAAGAG
>VWZI01021440.1:12609-49946 GCA_013396835.1 Psilopogon haemacephalus | reverse complement strand
TGGATAAATACTGATGATAGCTATGATAAATAGAAGCTGCTCTACTTAGAGCTAAAATATCTTAATTCTAAGAGGAGGTTTTAAAGGTGGGCACTACTTGCCATTTCATTAATGTTGAGTTCAGGGGCAGAGAGCTTCTGTTTGTATCTTAAAAAAATATACTCCAGTTTTACAATCCGAGGCTTCTGGGCAGCAGACTGAAGGTCTGAACAGCTATATTAACTCCTTGGGCTAAGTTCAATAGTATTTTAACCCCTGTTTTCGTCCTGATCCTGTATTTCTCTATATGGATATTCTGTACAGGGAAACATCTTTGGAGGTCATTCCCTCATAATTAGTTTCATATTTTCTGTAAAGTTTTGTTACTGACACCAGAGTGTGACCTTAATTTGTCTGTGCAAAACTAATGTAAGACTAAGAGCTTTTCTGTAAGGAGGCCAAAGATCAAGATCCACATTTTTATTTTTTTTTTGTTTGGAACAAGCAAGACAGCAGTCATGATTTTCCCTGTGAGGGTGACAGAACACTGGAGCAGGCTGCCTAGGGGAATTGGGAAGTCTCCCTCTCTGGAGATACTCAAAACCTGCCTGGACATGTTTCTGTGTGATCTGGTATAGGTGATCCTGCTCTGGCAAGGGGGTTGGACTAGATGATCTTTCAAGGTCTCTTCCAGCTCTTGACATTCTGTGATTCTGTGATCCCCAGCATGTTTCCTAAGTGCAAGAGAATAGTGGTGTTGACACAGAGGAAGGAGAATATCCAGTCAAGGACTTCTAATCACTAGAATGTTCAGAAAGGGTGATTTTTAAAAATAGCCTTTTCCTAGGAAAAGTGTCCCCTCTCTAACTTTAAAAAAACCCAAACTACAGATCCCCACACAGTCACCAGCATCTCTTCATTGATCTTCATACTCAGCTAAGAAGCTGGGATGCTTGGCTTCCCTGTGAAAGAGTTACTTTTAACCAAGGCAACTGACAGTCAACAGTGGAATGCCACAGACTGACCAACAACAAAATAATAAAAAGTGAGACCTTATGACAGTCCCAGGGAGGTTTGAATTCAATTTTGTGACCACAAGGAGGCAATTTTGCAGGTAATGCAGAACATCTCCTTAAAATGTTCCATTATGTACAGCTAAGGATGGAAATAGTATTTTCATCACAACTTTCACAGCACCTTAGAAGTCACACAGGTTTGCTGGTAAAGTCCAGGAGGTTGGCAGCTGCACTGATGTGTGAACAGGACTATGTAGTATGTGCAAAAAATTGCCCATTGGTGAAGAGAGACTTCTCACTCCCCAGAAAGCTGCCTTCTGTAATCCAGGAGGACTCTTCAGAAGCTAGCATGCTAATCATCACACATCCCCCTTACAACTTTTTTTGCCTACTACAGCTCTGAGCTACCACTTTCTTCACCACAACGTTCAGGGGTCAGCTACAGCAGCCTAGACTAGCTTTCCGCTTTCTGAATTACACAAGGGCACAGTACCTACTGTGTTTCTACATAAACAACATAATAGATCCTCTCAAGATACTTCTAGTTTCTTAAGAGTCCCAGGTGGTAAACATGAATTACTGAAACTCAACAGAGAATGCCAGATTAAATTATACTAACCTCGAGGGAGAAATGCTCTGGAAGAGACTGGTTACAGGAAGGCCATAAAACTTGCCTCCCTCTGACTAAGAGCAAGAAAATGGGCAGTTGATGATAAATAACAGCTTTTCCATCAGCAAGTGTTCCTTACCTCTGCCGCAGGCAGGTATTGACTCCGCTTTCTCTCCGTTTATGTATGTGCCAACAAAAGCTCATATTCCTTCATTAAAACTTGCCCTGCTGCACACAGTTCTGCAAACCACACAAGCACATGTGCAGTTGTGAAGGAACTAATTATTACTTTTGGGGACTAAATTAAATAAAGCTAGCGAGGCAGCCCAAAGTTCCCTTGCTAAGCAGCTCCCCTTTGCTAGCTAGTGCCTGTCTTTCCACAGGAGCAGACTTTCATGCAATCTGAAAGGGTACATATTTTTTTGCACAGGTAAATGGCTGCAGACTTAGTAGAAACTGATTTTTTTTTTTTGAGAGCTGAAAATCTTAGCTAGAAATTCTTAGACTTGACAGCAAGATCCTTCAAGGCGTAATTCTGAACAGATGGAGTCTTCCAGTTTCATACAAAAAGGCAGTGATTGCATCTTGCCTGGTTTTATGAAACCTGGTTCCTTAGGCATTTTTTTTTTTCTCTGAAATTACTTTTGTAGAATCATAGAATGGTCCAGGCTGGAAGGGACCTCCAAAGGTTATCTAGTCCAATGCCCCCTGCAGTGTGTAGTGACATCCATGACTAGACCAGGTTGCCCAGAGCATTGTTTGTCCTAGGAGATCTGACCAATTCATAGTCCTCCAGCCACAGTGCTTTCTGTCCCTGTCCAGCTGAAGGAAAGGTAGGTATTTGTTGAGCTAATTCAACTGAAACAACAGCTGGTATGAGAAACAGGTCTTCCTGGATGTCCCTGACGTCAACAGCTGAAGGCCCTATTGGAACACTTCTGCTGATAAGAGCTCATCTCTTCCCTCAGGTACCAGGTAGAAATGTGCAGGCACACATATCCAAGCTTAGCAGCCTCATCTGCTTTCTCGCTTTGTCATCCTGTATCCCTGCAACAAGGCTTGCCAGTCCTGCAGAATTAAATGCAAGGCACATACCCTCATTGACCTCCCATGCTGTATCAGTAGGGCATCTAAAAAAACCCAGCCAAGCAGCCGTAAGCTACCATCCTCATTTAGAAACCTTTTCCAACACACCATGCTAGAAGCTTGGTGGTGTTCTTGACAGCTCTTCTACCTGGAACACAACCAGGTGGGAGTAAGCTTTTCTTCTGCTCTGTGATGCTAGGTAGGAAGTGAAACTGTTACATCACCTGATTCTTCTTCCAGTTTCACATCCAAGGTTAGTACAATGCAAGAGGCAGGAAAAAAAAGCTGCAGAGGCTGTCAAGCTTCTACCAAGGGAAATCATAAAATAAAAGGATGATAGGAAGTGCAACCCTGCCCTGACAGCTGTTTCACTGGAAGAGATCACACCTCAGACACATTTTTGAGCAATTACAAGAAAAAGAAGGCAAATTTAGACTACAGCTGCAGTACATGATTGCAAGTCATGGGCTTTTGGTAGCATGCCTGGGAGACTGATCTGAGAAATGGAAATCCTAGCAGAGTTTTAAGGACTAAAGCACTAAGAACTTAACACACACACATACAGAAGCTGAGAACTCAACCATTTGTAGGAAATGGAACTACAGCCTTTCTTCAGTGCAAAATAGCAGTGCTACTGAGCGCAGGCCAGCAATGGTTCTTTTGCATCATAACATGGCATGCTGCTTTGCATATGTCTGTACAGTAAACTATGTTTTAAATCCTTTAAGCATCAATACTTCATGTGCATATTTCCCTGAGTACTTGTCTGGAAGTCATTCTTAAGCCTAATAAAACCTAATACGGTCACAAAAATTAGTAAATACTATTTCCTTGGTCACACAATAAATATTACTTCCTAGTTACTAATACTGAACACTCCCCAAAGCCCTGGCTCTCACACACATCTCTTGAAAGCAAAGGAATTTTCCTGAGCACAGATCTGAAGTACAGCGTCTGCAGTTGTGTAAGTAAACTTGAGTGGGAAAAGCACTTACACAGTTCACTATTCTGCTGCACAAGCAGCAACAGCTTCCTGCTGCTTGTGTTCAGTGGCTGGCCGTATGAGTAAAGGACCAGTATAAGCACATCAGAAAGCAAAAGTCAGGTTTCTAGAAGTTCAGCACTGAAGGGTTGCTGAAAAAGTTGCAACTGGGATACAGTACCAACACCACCACAACATACCCAGAGAATGGCTAAGTTCCCAGAAGGATGTTTCTGTTGGCAAAAGCAGCAAGAAGCCCTCAATTTCAGAGTGATGTGGTACAAATCTTGGCACCTGCATAGACCAACTGATATCCTTGCTAAGGCCTGACCACCCTGGGTCCCAATCTCTCCTCCAGGATGTTTGCTTTGCTGTTAATACCCAGGACACTGACAGAGCAGACTGATACCCTGTAAAAACAAAATGTGGAATTCCCTGTGTAATGGAAATCCTGTTTCTTGTGATACTCTCTTAGAGAGAGAAAAGATGGAAAGTGAGGAAAGACCGCTCTCCATCTACTGTCATCATCCAAATCCAAACTCAACATCTGAGCACCTGATAAACCTGGTAGCCCATACCCATGTGCAATCAGGGGTGGTGCTGACAGATGATTTCTTTGTCCCCCCTACAGATAACTTTACCTTTTAATATTAGTCTCATACTCAGTCCTCTGTTTGCTCAGTTCTGTCTGTAGCTCCACCACCAGGCTCTGCAAGGCTTTAGAGCATTTGATGGAGTCTCTGGAAGCTGCAGCTGGGTTGTTTTGTTCACTGCTGCTGCTGCTGCATGCATCAAATCTATCAATGCTGTTCTCCAGATCTGCAGTCTTGACCTCGCTCTGAGACAGTGAGCCCTGAGTTACCCACTCAGTTTTGAGAGAGCTTAAAGCAGAAGAGTCACTGGCTCGGCAGGCTGGGCAGCTGCTGACTGAGTCCATCACGGAGATTTCACATGATGATGTAGACCATGTGGTGCTGGCCATGCTCTGTGTGCTAAGGGAGAGGCTGGACGAAGGGACATTGTCATAAGTAGAGAGTCTCTGTGAAGAACACGAGTCCTTAACTCGTTCCCCAGAGGCTGTTCGGCGATGGCCTCGGAGGGAGTACAGTCCATTCATCAGCCAGTTTCCACTGGAGGAGAGGTTGGGGATATCTAAGGATGAGCTGCCCAACTTCGGACTCACAGACCGTGCTCCCTGCTGGCGTAGGGAGTATTTCCATGGAGGCAGTGTCTGCATTCTTTTATTTGGGCTGGTGGCAGGTTGAGTCAGTTTGCCACTGTGCTCTGAAGGACTATTTTTCACCACCGGCTCAGGAGTGGCCTCTGGTGCTGCCGTGTTGATAGACGGCAAATCAGCAGGGCTGGGGATGCTGTTCTCCGACCTGCTGTCATCCCCATCCTCCTCAGAGATCCACTCCACAGTACTGCGCTGACGCACAGGTCTGATTTCCAGCTGGCTCCCTGGTACATCAGCCTGAGAAGCAGCAAAGATTCTCCCCTGCTCACTTATCAACACTGTCATCAGGTGCTGAACTAGTGAGGTGCCTGTGGGGAGAAAGCAAAGGCAAGCAGCTGACATCATAAAAGGTATCAGACACCCCCACACCCCCCTATGTCTGTGAGATGTTCTGTGAGCTTATGAGGCAGCCCTGAGGCCAGCACGCACCCCATCGAGTCTGCACAAACAGCTGCTCTGGCCCTTTCTATACAGGACTGTAAGCGACAGGAATTATTTCCTTTGCTGGAAATGGGAACTGTGAAGGATACAGGCATCAGTCCAACTTATGTAGCTGGCTAGCACAGTACAAATAATCACCACCAATGATCAATGGATAGCTCTGCTTAAGGGACACCTTTGAAGATGTCAGGAGAAGGACACTGGGAGAACAGGGCATGTCCATACCACACCAAGGCATGCAGTTCAGCGCCAGCATCAATCTCATTATTTGTATCCATATAAGGCAGCATAGCCCTGGGCAGAGATGGATGCCCGATCCTGAACCTAGTAGCCTATTTGCTGGGGTGGCTCTCCACCCTGCCTCCAAAGGCAGCAGGTTTCCACAGCCCTGGAACTACTACTCATTGAAGAACCAAAAATGCCTGATGCACTCAGTGTAGAGAGAAGCTTGCAGAAAGCATGGCATCTATATGATACATATGTACCTGCAGAAGCTGGACAGCAAGTACAGGAAGCACTTGCCATTACTTAAATCCCTAGCACGTAGCTGTCATTGTTTTCCAGTTGCGGAATAGGCTATTATGAACTAGTAGAGAACATTACTTAGCAAACTCATTACAAAGCACTTCCTGAAAAAAAAAAAGGAAAAGCCTTTAAAAGCAAATGTGTACTCCATCTTTAAGTATTGTCTGAAATAGAGAATGGGAGTAACATATTCAGGGGGTCAAGATGACAGCCCAAGTGTTGACCTGATAGCAAGTGGTACTGAGCTTGCCTACAACTTCTATTTCATGTCTGTGAATGTGGGGAAAGAAATAAAGGTCTCTGGAGATAAGGGCATTCCTAACAGTTTAGCTGTCAAACTTCAGGAATTTCTATTTGAAATTCGTGGTTCAAATTTGAATAGAGATATAACTGAACTGCTTTTTATTAGGGACTGGCACAGGTATTTTTCTGTGTCAGTTGATTCAGTGGATCCAGATTACCCTGAAGTTTATATATATATATATATATATATATATATTATTGAGAGACCTTCTAATTCTCCACAATTTCCATTTAACAGTAAAACAAAACATTGCCATTGTTGTTGCTCATGAGTATAATGATTAAGTCTAAAAATCCAGCCCCCCAGATCCTTGTCTTTAACAGTTCAGATCTGTTGCGGGAGAGAACTTCAGGTCAGGTCACTGTAGCATTTTTGTACAACAATTAAGAGAGACCATGGGACCACAGCTTCTATGGCACCTGTGCACCTACACACAACACAAGGCCCTCTGTCATCAGTCGAATTGCATAACAAAATGCCTCATGTGGACTGACCCCAAACTTGTAATTTGTAACAACTGAACAAGAAGCATGTTGTTGGCCAAGGCTGTAAGAGTCTTACCAATGGCCAGCTGGCCACTAGGGGAAGTCACAGCATCATAAAACAGATGGAGGTGTCTGCTGTCCCCACCTCTGTAATACTGGATAACTGCATGCTGGGATGCAGCACCACCAGAAAACACCCCCAACCCCATAAAAAGTTCCAAAACAAAACAGGAAAACAACAAAACCCCCAACAACTAAAACGAGCATTTTTTCTCCTCCCCACATTTTTGTGTCCTCCCTGCTTTGAGGGAAAGGTCTCAAATCTGTTCTTAACAGCGTGGCCAAATCTCTGTGGCAGGCTTTGAATCCCTGAAGAGCTACAGTAAGAACCACTACCTCAGGCTGTGAATTTGGCCTGTTACTTTACAGTGAGGTCACCATCTGCAGGGCACACATCTGCTGTGCCCTTCAGAGGTCACTTGTGCAGAGCTAAAGGCACTCCTGCTGCTAAAGTGTGATAATGGTTGCATTCTGTAAAGGATTTCCATCATGTAAACACCATGTCAGCTGTCCCCTACAGCTAGGTAGAAGTGCCAGGGCTGAGATGAGACATCCTGGGCACAGCATCTCCATCTGTGCCTAATGCTGGATGAATCCATAAGTTCTTTTTGCAGTCATGCCAAAATTCCACAAAACTTTATGCAAAGACCCTGCTAAAACTTGCACCACAGTAGTTATGTTCCAGTGCAACCTGGAAGAGTGGCTGTATCTCAGACCTAGTGTCAGCCAGAGCAAGATCATGCCCTGGGCATTTCCTGACCCATATGGAGGCAGGCAAATTTCAAGCTTCAGATTCTTACATTCAAAACTAACAGTGATTTTCAAACTACTCCTTGAGTGCCAATCCATGCACAGTCTGCTTAGAAGACACCTAGTAAAGCCAGCATGGCACAGTAAACACCTCTCCATTGTGGACTGGATGTCCTTTACAACTTGTCTAACCAAAAATGCACCAATACTAAATGATAGCAGTTTGGTGCTTCTAATATGGTCCTTCCAAAAAACATTTAAGCCTGCATTTTAGCAGTGAGGTCAAGAGTTTCACATAGCATCTTACACTGGGGAGAGACACTCCCTATCCAGTGATAAGTGGAATAACAGTGCCCAACTAGTACATCCTCACACAGGCACTGATGAAATAGATTGCTTGACTTGATGCTGACTGTGCAGTCAAGTGACACAGCTACCAACAGAAGTTTGACTTTCAGCATACTCTTACAACTCCAAAATGTGGGTGTTATTTCACAAAAGTTGTACCTACCTTCCATCATGGTCATTGGATCTTCCATTCTGGGCCGTAGTATATTTGGTCCAAATACTGTAGCCAGGTTCTGGACACTCATCTTGTTAATGCTGGAATGAGCCTGAACTTCATCGAGGAACCTTGAAAAGCCCCCCCAGAAAAATCAAAGGAGGAGAGGAAGGATAAGTAAATCACTTCTCAGACTGTAGGCATTCTGAGAGAGAGAAATAGTTTTGTCCTGTGTTTATATAACCTTGATACCTGAAATGCTTCTAGAGACTACTGGAGGCTTGACACTCAATAATAACCCCAGATCCCTCTTAATGTATGGAGAAAACAGGATGGTTTCTGCCAAGAGTACCTGCCCTCAAGTGAGTCTGAAAAGACAGATTTTTGTATTTTTATGAGAATTCTCCAATTATATAGACTGGCTTCTAGCGGTTTTCACTCACAAGTCT
The DNA here is from genome assembly GCA_013396835.1 of Psilopogon haemacephalus. Classification (NCBI taxonomy): domain Eukaryota; kingdom Metazoa; phylum Chordata; class Aves; order Piciformes; family Megalaimidae; genus Psilopogon; species Psilopogon haemacephalus. Next base: position 41,520 of record VWZI01021440.1, on the reverse strand, counting down.
AACAAAAGACACTTCACCCATGTCATTGTCCTAGAGTTGGCAGCCTGTAGAAAGAGCTTTGTGGCTTGAATCTCATACAGATGAAGCAGTAGCTTGAATACTTCTTGAGAATGCATCAGCTGGGCAAACATCAGAAGAAAAAAGCCAAAGACAGCACATGGAGAAGTCAAGACAGACTGGATATACATATATATAAACTTGAAATCAGCAGAAAATTTGTAACAGTCAGTGTTTTTGGAATTTGGAACATCTTCCTAATAGGAGTGGTAGTAAGAGAAAGGTTATAACAAACATCTAAGCCACTTGTACATAATTAGCCAAGTTGTAGAAAGGACGTGCAAGACCACAGCTGCAGGAAATAAGACTCAGTTGTCTCAAAAGTGAACAGTCTAGTCTGTCTGTGCTCTGTTTCCCAAACTGTTGGTAAGTTTTGGATTATTGGATGGGTTTTGCAGGGACAGAAGTTTCCTTGTTGTTCCCCACTAAACAAATTTTTGAATGCTTCTACTTGCAGCATGACTCTTCTAGGCACTTTCAATTTTTTTCTGTGATGAACACTGTGCTGAGACTTGTCAGTTTTCTTCACTAAGTCAGCAGTAAAGTCTACTTGCCCTGTCTTTCCTTGCTTCTTCACTTGGAAACATGTATAATTCTAATCCTCTGCCTCAGCCATTCATGTTTTGAGGTGCTCAGATATTAAAATGAATGGCTATAGAAGCACACAGTGAGGCAAAATAATTGTTTTTAAAGATTCAAAAATTCAGAAATGCTGTCTGCCTCTACACTTGGGAAGGGCTTGACAATCTTGAATAAGTGAAGTGTGTTTGCGTCTACTGCCTTCTCCAGATGTGCAAATATCACTCATTATAAAGGGACTCACTGCCATGGAAACAATAATACAGCCTAAAGTTCATTATATTGTATCTAGGGTAAAAGTCCTTTCCAGATCCCAAAACACTTTCCAGGCCACTTTACAAAAAAAAAATGGGGGAGTCAGAAGAGAGTACCCTGGGTACTCCACAAAGAAGCCACTCCCAACTGGACTTTTCCGATCAGAGTGCATATGGCATAAATATTCCTGTGTGCCTGGAAAAATAATACCTTTCTTTACTGAAATAAGCAATATATTGTACTAATGTAATTCATGACTGCTGCCAAGCAGTTTGCTTGGCTGATGCTCTTGGATAAACCAAGAGGTTCCTTCAGGTAGGGTGGAAGTTCACTTCCACATGCCTTACAGGGCAGTAATTTACATGTAAATGATGTTTGAATATTCATGTTTTCAATGCAAATTATTTGCCTATAGGACAGCCTCAGCAAACCCAATGACTTTTCCAAGCATTAATTGATTTCACTTACTTGCATATGTATTTCAGGAGGTTGTAGTTGGCTTGGGGCAAATTCTTCACCTGTTTAACCAGTTCCTGGGTACCCTGAGGGACAGGAAAACCAAGAACTATTAATGTAAATGACGAAAAGCAGACCCGACTTTCCTTCATTACTCCAGTAGTTCAGACTCCTCTTTGTGGAGGATAAACTGTGAAAAACAGATAATAACACAAGGAGGCTTTGCTTTAAATCTTCAAAGTCTACCCACCAGCACTGGTACAAAAGTACCAGCAAATGTGCTTTTCAGCACCTGGCCTATTTGACACTTTGGGGCACTGAGTGTTGTATAAATACACTGCAGTAATGCTCAGCTGAGCAGAGGAGAGGTTTGGGGTTTTTTTTCTTTAAAAAGTTAAATTATATTCCAATTAAACTACCCCCTTTTTGAGCATCTTCCCTTTGCAGGCAGTCATTCATTCTGAACTGTGACATGCTTCCATATAAAATTTCTGTCTTTACATTAAAACTTAAGATGAGACATCTGCTGGAAGGATGTCACAAAACCCTGCAGCTACTTAAATCATCTCATGAAAACCTCAGACTCAGAAAGCATCATTTGCCTGTCCATGTCAGTGCTGCAACTTCCCTGGAGATTTGTCCTTTTTTTTTNTTTTTTTTTTTTTTTTTTTTTTTTTTTTTTTTTTTTTTTTGACAACTAAATCTTTTGTGGGAAAATTGATACCCAAACTGTCTGGGAAAAAAGATAGCTGCCAGTTAATGATGGAGGTTTGCTAACTAACGAGGGAAAAATTCCACAGGCATCTAGTTCCAAGCCAAAGAAATGCAGTTAGACATCTAATTCAAACTTTCCTTGATTTATTAAGAACTGCTGGGGAGAGAATTCTATTGGCCAGCTTCTGGCAAGATCTTCCTGATATCTCTGGTCCAGACAAGCTAGAAATATTTGGAGAGCAGTCTGTACTCCTGCCTCCATCCTTAACATCCTGAACAGTTTTTATTCTTTATGTCGCAAACACAAAACAAGTCCTCCAATAAAAATCCTGAAACTGGAAAAAAAAAAAAAAAAGAAAAAAAAGATTTCTTAAAGGCAGGAAGTCTTTTTTTAATTCCTCAGGTTAAAAATGGCTGTGGTTTAACAATGGCAACAATGGAGACACCAGTAAAAGACCAGTCACTTTTCAAAATCTCACTCTTTTTTTTTTTTAAACACCTGAAAGCTTTTGAATTGAGAACAACTGCTCCTAATGTGAAAGTTAAGGTCAGTCGTTCAGGTCACCCAGCTTTCAAGTGAGGAGTTTGAACTGGAAGTAGGTGTGCTAACAGACCTAATTCCCTCTTGAATTTTACTCTGTAACTCAATATATTTCAAATATAGAAATGAGGTTGGTATTTGGCATTGTATTTAACTGCTCTGAATTAAAATATCCTGGCTCCTCTGGATGCAAGAGGAGGCTTTGGAACAGAAGCAATAGTTGTGAACAGCTGGAAACATGACCTGAATAAAGGTGTCAGCTGGAAACATGACCTAAAGGTGAGAAAAAAAACAAAAAAAAGTTCTAAAAATTCATCATCCACACTGTGTCACAAAGAATCACAAATGACAAATTACACATAAAGTATCTTCATCAAGGTACAAATACTTGCTGGTTAAAATAATAAAAAGAAAGCTTTCTGTCTTTCTTTGCCACAGATTTGTACCCACTAACCACCTTACCAATAGGTGACAGAAGGCTAAGCCCAGTAAACACCACAGCAAAATGATAAAGAAGAATGCAAACTGCTGCACTGTTAACAAATACACAACTCATGCTTATAGCTGCAGCCTAACAGGCAACAGAGGCTTTGCACTGTTATTCATCCTGGTATTATACAGTAATAATTCTTACCTCCTTGGAAATGCTGCATGTGTTATTTAACATAGATGCAGACTTTACAAGGAGTGATCCCAAAACTAAGAATTTTACCATGTTATGTAATAGATTGGCACCATCAGGAGCTCATAGTTGGGCTGGAAAATTAACACTGCTTTAGATGTTCACACAAACCCAAACTCTTCTTGAAAATTCAAAGCCACATGCTTAGCCTACTGAACTGCTCTCTGCATCCCTACTGAACTGTTCTGTGCATCTCTAGAGTGCAGGCAGCAGTGAAGGCTACTACCATGTCAAGTCAGCTCAGGGTCAAGTTGTTAGACACTTAAAGCTCTTTCATTCACTCCTAATATAAAATTGTTTTTTAATCTCTCCTCTTAAGCAGTTGGTGTCAGAATCAAATATTTCTTAATGCATCCCTGCTGAGATACCTGGAGGCCTCAGCATAACCCCAGGTCTCTTCTCTGTTTCTGTTTGCATTCCAACACCAGAGATTAGTTGGGTGCAGAATGAAGATGAATGGCAATCCTAATGAAGAGTAGAAAGTTCAGGGCAGTGCTGGAGTAATTTTTTGCTGCAGATGGAGTTCAAGCTAAGATCATAATAATTCCTCTGTGTGGTCATGAAGTACCAGCACGAGATGCCAACAACAATTTTATCTGAATGGCTATTATCTTGTCTGTTTTTACTGGGGGGAGGGGGAGGTGTGTGTGAAGAGGGGGTTCATGGGTGTACAAGACTAAAGAAAGTTATATTTGAGTCAAAAAACCTCTTCCAAGTAAAACATAAAAATGAAAGAGTACTTAAAATTGACACAGACTGCACTTTGTTTCAAAACGCTTATTCAAAATGAAACATCCGATTTTGAAATTCCCTGCTTATCATGTTGTACTACACAATTATTGTTTCGATGAAATTAAAGTTTTGAGGAGAGGGATTTTCCATGTGGGAGGCAAGTCAGGCCCTACAGGCTGGGTATAACTTTGTGTTGCATCCTGCTCCACGTGCTACTGTGCACGTACAGCCTCTCCACCCTTGGTGTGCGAACTCCACCTTCCTTTCTGAAAAAGTAAACAGCCCACGTTGAGGTTCCAGGTTTTCCTGACAAATAAACAACAACACAAACGCTCATGTTTCCAACAGCAGCTTAACAGCACAACTTTGTACTATTAGCAGTACCATGTCCTGTAAGCTTTCCTTCTGGCCATTTTAGTCTTGCTCCTCATCACCTATCTGCTCCCAAAAGAACACTGCACTGTGAGGTATTTTGGCCTGGCCTTGCTCCTGCAAAGCCAACACAGATGTTGCTTCCCAAACTGCTGCAGCCTGTGCAGGCAACATCAGGCAAACTACACAGTTAATAACCTGAGCAGCAATGTACAATTATGTTTGCCTAACTTGGCACTATCTCTTCTCTTGTGCAATGGTATTTAATGGATTCAAAACTTCCCAGTCTGCACATCTTATGACCAAAAGGAAACCAGCTCGACAGCCTAAGAAATGCTGATTCTTATGAAATCAGCTGTGTCCAGGATGCAAATGGAGATTCCTGGGTGGTAAGGTGGTCTGTCATGCACAGAATTTTGCTTTCTCAGAGTTGGTTAGAGGATACATCATGTGAGTACAGATAGTAGTAAGTCTGCCTTTTATTCATAAAACCTGACCTTATTAGATATGCAACATATTGTGCATGCAGGCAAGCATCTTCCTACAGGCATTATGGGGGACTGAATCTCCCCAAGCCTTCTGCCACTTGAGCTAGAGGTGAGCCCCAAGGTTTTGGTAAAGAACAGTTTTATGATCCCCACCAGAGACAAATATGTGAGCATACTCTTGAAGCCACATGCAGAAAAGCAGCTCAGCTGTGGACTGCAACTTATAAGCCCTCAGGCCTTTGCTTCTTTAGGTAATACTAGTAACAACCCTTACAGCTTCTTTGAACCTCTGTTTTAGAAGATGGCACAGTTCCACCTGCATTAGACCAGATCCAACATGCCTCTGCAGTCAGCAAAGAGCTCAGGCTTCACCACAAGAGGAACAATATCGATGAAACAGATCAATCATTCATATTGTAAATTATCCTGCTCCTCCCAGGCAGTGAATCAAAATTTCCGTGATTGCTACAGACTTGGAGGTTTTTGTCAGCCCCTTCCCTTGCCTGGAAACCAAAGAGAGGAACATCACAAGAGGGTTCTGGTGAAGTACTCATAGCATTATTTTCCTCATTTTGGAATAGTATTGTATCCTGCCCTTTTGTAGTACCTTTCCTCTAAGAAATAGAAAGACCATCACACTAATCAATATCTCACTGCCATAAAATCACAGAATGGTAGGGACTGGAAGGGACCTCTGCAGATCATCAAGTTCAACCACACTGCTAAGGCAGGTTCACCTGGAGAAGATCATACAAGAACATGTCCAGGTGGATTTTGAATGTCTCCAGAGACGGAGACTCCATCACCTCTCTGGGCAGCCAGTTTCAGTGCTCTGTCATTCTTAAAGAAGTTCCTCCTCATGTTTAGATGGAACTTCTTATGTTCAAGCTTCTGCCTGTTACCTCTTGTCCTGTAACTAGGTATCACTGAAAAAAGACTGGTCCCATCTTCTGACACCCACCCCATAAGTAATTATAAACATATATGAGATCTCCCCACAGTCTTCTCTTTTCCAGACTAAAAAGACAAAATTTTGTTGATCTTTCCTTATAAGAGAGATGGTCTAGTCTCCTAATCACCTTTGTAGCCCTTTTCTGTACTCTCTTCAGCAAGTCTCTGTCCTTCTTGAACCAGAGAGCCCATAACTGGACTCAGTATTCCAGACGTGGCCTCATCAGAGCAGAGTAGATGGGGAGAAGAACCTCCCTCTACCGGCTGGCCACACTCTTCTTCACGTACCCAAGGATGCCATTGATCTTCTTGGCCACAAGGGCACACTGCTGGCTCATGGTCCTCCTGTTGTCCACTAAGACTCCCAGGTCCTTTTCCCCAGAGCTTCTCTCCAACAGGTCAGCCTCCAACCTGTACTGATACATGAAGTTGTTCTTCCCATGACTTTATACTTGTTCTTATTGAATTTCATTAGATAGCTCACCATCCAACTCTCCAGTCTGTCTAGGTCACACTGGATGACAGCACAGCCTGAGAGGGTGTCAGCCACTCCTCCCAGTTTTGTGTCATCAGTGAATTTGCTGAGGGTGCACTCTATCCCTTTGTTTGATGCATGTATTAGATAGGGCTGGACCCAGTACCGACCCCTGGGACGTAACTAACCACAGGTCTCCAACTAGGCTCTGCCCCACTGACCACAGGTCTCTGAGCCCTGTTCTTCAAGCAGTTCCAAATCCATCTCACCACTCAATCATAGGAATCCACACTTCCAAAGCTTGGCTGTGAGAATGCCATGGGAGACAATATTGAGAGCCTTGCTGACATCAAGGTAGGCTGACATTGCTACCCGCCCCTCATCTATCCATCCAGCTATGCCATCATTAAAGGCTATCAGAGTGATCATGCAACACTTCCCCCTGGTGAATTCATGCTGACTACTCCTGACATGCCTCTTTTCCTCTAGGTGTTTTGACGTGGCACCAAGAACAAGCTGCTCCGTCACCTTTCCAGGGATGCTGACCAGTCTATAGTTATCTGGGTCCTCCTTCTTGCCCTTTTTTGAAGGTTGGAGTGACACTGGTCTTCCTCCAGTTCTCAGACACCTCTGCTGCTCTCCAGGTCTTTTTGAAGATTATGGACCAAAAAATTTGGGAAGCAGAACATGCTTCTCTGATATATGAAACAGTAAAAGGGAGCTACTCTATACAGCTTGCTAATGAGTCAACAGCAAGGCTGGGAATGAAACCCTGATCTCCTAGCTTGCATCTCTCGCTGGTTATGCTACAGAGCCACTTTGTTCAGAAGAAAGAGGCACCAGGCTACAAGACTGACTTCAAAAGAACTCCTTCAAGCAGGAGTCTGTGATACTAACACAGATTCAGGAAAATTCAGGGGAAAACTCCCAGGAACTTCACTGATTTAAAACAGAACTAGAGAGTGATGAATCACAGAATTAACCAGGTTGGAAAAGACCTCTGAGATGGTCAAGTCCAAGCTATCACCTTCTAATTAACTAAACAATAGCACTAAGTGCCTCATCCACTCTCCTCTTAAACACCTCCAGGGACGGAGACTCCACCACTTCCAAGGGCAGCCCGTTCCAATGCCAATCACTCTTGCTGTTAAGAACTTCTTCCTAACATCCAGCCTAAACCTGCCCTGGCACAGTTTGAAACTGTGTCCTCTTGTTCTGTCACTGATTGCCTGGGAAAAGAGACCAACCCCTGCCTGGCTACAATCTCCTTTCAGGTAGTTGTGGAGAGCAATAAGGTCTCCCCTGAGCCTCCTCCAGGCTGAACAACCCCAGCTCCCTCAGCCTCTCCTCGTAGGGCTGTGCTCCAGCCTCCTCACCAGCCTTGGTGCCCTTTTCTGGACACGTTCAAGCACCTCAACATCTTTCTTAAATTGAAGGGCCCAGAACTGGACACAGTATTCAAGGTGTGGCCTAACCAGCACTGAGTACAGGGGTAGAATGACCTCCCTGGTCCTGCTGGCCTCACTACTCCTGACACAGACCAGGATGCCATTGGCTTTCTTGGCCACCTGGGCACACTGCTGGCTCACTGAAAGGAAAGCTGCACTGCACTGGGTCTTCAGAACAATGGTTGAGGTAGATGGAGGCACATTAAAAGATCACTGACCTCTCCCTCATCTTTTGAGAGTAGCTGTCCACAAGAAAGAAAGTCTTCATATTTGGCAAAGGGGATGACAGGCTCTGGCAGCTCTCGAAGGTAAAGCTTCAGGAGGGACGCCACAGTGTGAACATCTGTGTTGCTGCAATAGAGAAGAGGGAGGGAAATTTAGAAACTCACACTACCCAAGAAGCTTCACATCTTTTGTTGAAGGTGCCTCAAGGTCCTTCTTAGGGACAAAGTAAGTACATGGAAAGAAGCTGTTCTGCCACATTTGTATTCAGCAAGAGGGTGTGTCTGGGAACAAGACAGATCTTCTGTTTTGTCAAGATGGAAATACATCTTAGGTAACGTGGGCAGTGCAAGGCATATGCCCATGACACTGCTTAAAGTAAGGTGGTGCTGCAGTTCCTAAGCCAGTGTGGATCAGGAACATAAGCAATCAGTCCAGGCAAGTTCATAGCACTAACAACAGAGCTCTGCATCCTCATGCAATCAAACATAACCTCCGATCCTCTTACTGATCCTCTCCCCAGCCAGCACCCATCTGCATCTGATGGGCCACATTCCCAAGTGTCAATCATTCAGAGAAAAAAATGGATGAAGCTGTATTTCCTCCTCTATTTTCATCAGGCATGACTGCCACGCTTGTTGGTTACATCTCCTCAGGCAAGCTGGGATATCTAGCATTTCCTAGCCAGGATGCTAGGATACCAGCTTTTCTTTTATCTCTGCTTCAGGAACTTCTTTTTCCTCTTTTCTCTCCTTTGCTGTATATTGGAGTTGAGGTGTCTGGTCCCTTGATGAAAATGCACCTATTCCTCCCCTTCCATTTCCTATCCATCTTTTCATGTATGATGATATCTCTCCCTCAGTGCTAGTTTCCTGCTGTACAACTCTGTTAATCTTTGCAGACAACCTCCTGTTTTGACTGTTGGAGGTTTAAATAGGCTATCTCCACTGCTCCCTGCTACTCACAGCATTGCCCTGAAAGCCTTCAGACAAATCTGAAAAAAGGACGTCAGTAACCACAGGGCAACAGAACTTCAAATCCCCACCTCTATTTAAAAGCTGAATCTGTTCATCATGTTTTTAAGCATTTTTTGAACCCACAGCTAGAACAAAACAGGAAAACTTAAAATAGGATGCTGCCAGAAGCCACCACTGGCTACTAATTCTGGTATTGCTATGCTTACAAAATAGCTTCATCATATTTGAGAACACCGCTTTCACATAGTGGTTTTCTTCAGCTGATTAAAAATGCTTTACAAATGAGGCCAGTACCCCTCTNTTTTTTTTTTTTTTTTTTTTTTTTTTTTTTTTTTTTTTTTCTTCCAGTGTGCATCTGACTATTGCTCAGAAGCAGAGCCCACTGCAGGTCCACTGGCTGCAGTTACTGTGTCATTCAAAAAGCCGTATGATATGTGGCCAAACTTTCAGTAGTGTTGAAGTGCCAATAGCAGCAGACTGCTGTAGGTGGCTCCAAAATAGCAGTGCCTGGACATTCATAAGAGTATACGTACACATTTCAAACCGAAATTGGAAAACCAAGCCTTTTAAAAATAAATGTTGTAATTAATGGTCATCACAGAGATCTGATCCACCACAGCGCAGGGCAGGCAGGCTTTAGCATTTTGAAGATCACTGTATATACAAAAGACATCTAAAAGCACTAATTGCAACTGGATGCGGGAGGGATGGAATATATTCCTTTCATTGCTCTTGATTTGGAAACAATCATAAGGGATTTCACACCACCTGCCTCTGCCTAGGTATCCCAGGCCATACACAGATAGTTTTGCTGTTAGGAGGAACGTTTTGCTTGTTAAGAGGAAAAGCATTGCACTTAGCCTCTCCCTTGTTGCTATCTCTGACTATACATATCAAAGACCAAAGAGCCTCAGTTGTCACACTGCTCAGGTACCCCTAGGCTTGCCTCCTTCAGTTCTGTGCTGAACCTTCCATTATCACATTCCAAATCACCTACGCAAAAGGCACCACATTCCTTCATGGAGATCTTTACTGTCTCTGTTAAAGGTGAGACTTAGCACTGATCTATTTAGCCAGTGCAAATGCCTATGGAAATAAAGGTGGGTTTATGGAAATAAAGGTGCTTTCTCTTTTAAAAATGCTGGGGGGCAGTCCTGTCTTATCTTCAGTGAAGTTAGTATGGATTAGACTAGAAAGGTAAAACATGCAAGTGCAACTGTAATCTCTAATGCATAGATAACTCCTGTTCCAAAATGAGCATGTTCCAAAACAGCTTTGTTCACTTCTACATGAATTAAGATAATTCTAATTCTGAACTAGAACACCCAGACATTTGGTTAGGAACACAAAGATTTTGTTGAAGGAAAGATGAAGTGAGATAATCTGATGATTTCAAAACTTATTTCTTTTTTTTTTTTTTCATGAAAAGATCTCTAAATATTTGACACTTCCATTTAAGAAACAAATACTGACTGTGGTTAGGAATCAAAGAGAGGAGGATGGGTGGTCTGGGAAGCTGAGACGATGGAAGAATTAGAAGAATGTTCCAAATAATCTCTAAGGATATTTTTCCCAAGATGAGACCAAACACTGTGCTGCTTATGCAGGAGAGTGATAGTTCTTCCTACAGCAGGAGGTTGAGGCAATTGGCAATATCAACAGTGGCTGTAGGTCCATGGGAAGAGATATCCTAGGTTAATGCGCCAGATACTGCCTGTACCACCTGGAAAAGTGGTGTTCCAGTGAGTTACTAGTGCATTCCAGCAAGAAACAGAGACAGATCTGATCCCACTTCTGGATTTATGATAGAAATTGGCTCAGATTTACACAACGTTAGTTACAGACTACGGACAGCATTTGGCTGCAAGAGCCGTGACAGCCTCCTGATGATTTGCCTGTGTGGGCTCAGGACCAATATAGAGATAACACAGCTGAGAGCTACCTCTCATCCCTTGCTGACCTTGGATGGAGCACTCTGAGATAGAGCGGAAACTCCTCCAGTGAGAGTTATAATAAGATGAGCCTCTACTGTTTATCTTCCGTCTAAGCTACAACTCCCACTGTCTCAGAACCATGTCTGTGCCTGGCTACAGACCCTGTTAACCTGGACCTGGACCCTGGTTCACATGCAGATTACATAACCTGATATTGAACCTATTTCCTCACTATGGACTTGCCTGGTGATTACTGGACTGTGTCACTGCCTGTGTTACGCAAGGCAGGAAATTGTTATGCCCTTAGCTCCTGGTTCACCTTGCTCTGCACAGCAGCTGGCCCTTGCTGCTCTCTGACACTGGCATAGTCAGTAGGACAAAAAGGCACCTAGCACATCTTTGTATGAGGCAAGGTGGGATTGCATCAACATTCTCACACTGGGAGATAAAATGCAAATTGCCATCAAATTCAGAAACATTTGACATGCCTTATGACACGCTGACCAACTCCATACATTGTACACAACAGGCACGGCAGATATGTGAGATGGTGGTGACTGTTATAAAACCTAGTGACAAAGGAATTGGAAGAGGTGAGAGACTGGACAGATACACTATGGTTGCAGCAAGGGAGAATGCAACATCCAAAAGAAGTAAAAAACTAGATCAAACCTCTGTCACATCTGTTTCTACAGTGGGATCCCACCAGCTGCTGAGTATGCTGCATTCAGATCCACCAATATGTTTCATTCAGCATGTGCTTAAGCTGAAATGCTGGAATAACCCCATATAGATTAATGGTCTCGGTTTCTCCCTCTGCTCAAGCACTTGGCTGAATGAAGGCCTCCATAGTCAACTGCATGCAGGAGAAAGCCCCAAAAGCACTTTAAGTAAAGAGAACAATGGTGTGGAAAGACAATGTAAACTACAATAGCCCACTGCAAGGACATTCTTGCCAGATTTTTACGTGGCACAGATCAACCGGCCTGAACTTGGCAATGTCAACCTACCTGTCAAAAAGGGGCTTCTCTCCGCAGTCAAAAGAATCCTGTAGATCTTTGACAAGGTTGGCTTGGCCAGGCATCCGAAAGAGCCCTTCTTCTCTAAGACCTCGCTCCCGAATAAAATCCACACACTGCTCCACCAGCAGCGGGGCCAAGCGCTGGCCATACTTCCTCTCATACTGTACGGTGTCCTCCAGTCGCTGTCCAAAGATCCCTGCCAACAGAGACGTCTGATTGTCAGCTTAAACTCTTCTCGAGCTATCATTCAGGGCATACAATAAGGGCAGCTTTCACATGAGTGAGGTGAACCTGGGTGAGGGCCCAGTTTCTAACAAAACTCATAAGACCAAAAATATTTTCATAGCCAAGAATTATATGCTGAGTTATTTCAATTTTTTCCCTTCCTAAGAGCTCTTTAAGCTATCCTCTGACCTAAACCAGTTTATAAGCCATTATACACAAGGAAGGTGGGGTTAAGATTATATTTATGGTCATCTGCAGGTGTGCTGAATCTGAATTAAGCAAATACACTTTCATTGACTCTTCTGTTTAAAGGATGTCAAAACAAAGGCTACGTTGACTGTATGGGATGCAGTTCTTATCTGCATCAACCTACCTCTCAGCTGTCACACAACTGCTCTTCGACAGTGTGCAGCTGCCCAGGCCAATAGGTAACAATCCTGCTAGCAGGGACTGCCAACACGACAGGACACAGCTGTCAGCATTCAAGCTGGCTGTTGTGAAAAGCCCCCACCATCCTGCAAGCTTTTCATTTCTGGTTATTTTCCATTAATTAAAATTTAAACACAAGAGTGGAATGCATACAAAATACATTGTCCTTCCTATTAAAAACATGTGCTGCACTTCTTGCACCTTGCAAATATCAGAAGTACCAGATACTGTAAAAACAGACTGGCCAAGGTAATTGTTAATCCAGATCTACTGTAAATACATATTGTTAAGTATGCAGCCTTGCTCCTCTCTCTCTGGGGAAACTGGAGTTCTTGGCCTGCTGAATGCCATTATTAGCACCATATCTTTTCACAGCATAGGAAGGGCTCAGGCTGTAAGACTTGGAGGTTTCAATTCAATCCTTGCCACTAGGAGACCTGCTTCATTTGAAAGAATGGCTGAGTTGTGTTCTAAAATCCTAATTCTAGCACACTATAAGGTATGGTGGAGTCCGGGCAGATAGTATCTAAGTTAACCATATTTTGGTAACAAATTTTGGTTAGGTGAGAGAATCTCAGAACCTACTCAATTTCACATAATACCAGACAAGTGCAGATAACAAATGCTATTCAAAGATTTCTCAGAGTGAAAGAAAGATATCCACTGATACCAAGGAGCTTTAGATCATGTGTTCGTCACTCAGTTAATCCTGCAGGTCTGAAAAACAGCAGCATAAATTACTGGAGTTATAGTCTGTTCACAACCAATAGCCAGAAGTAGTGTTTAAGGGATACATGCAAGTGCTCATAACAGGCCATGGGATTTGGTAATTTCTTAGGGCTCTACTTACCTTCCTGCTAGTAACCACATTTTCCATTTTTGTTTTAGTGATATATTCACAGAAGGCTGGCAGCTCCTGGCAAGAACTTTCATAACCACCATCCACATGATGTTAAACCAACCATACCTGCTTTTTCAGTCTAACCCTGCTGAATCCTCAGTGAAAAGAACCTTTTGCTATCAGTTTCAACTCTCTGAATAAAACAGACAAGAATGATCCTAACCTTTTATTTCTTTCCCCTGACTTTTATACATTAAGAACCAGAAAGCTTCCTTACATCCCAGCCTACACAACTGCATTACAGTATCAGAGCTGGAGGGCCACAAAGAGTCTTGAAGGAAATTCCCTCCTTGTCCTGGCAGGAGGGCATGCCCTGGAGCACAGTAGTTTTTATCACTGTAAATACAGATTTTCTTGCAGAGTAAAGGTTTTACTAGTACTTCTGTCTAATTTGTTTGAATTTTCTCTGAGACAGATGTCTCCGAAGTAATACTCTAGGACAGAGAATCTCTTCCTGCTTATGCATGGGTTGCTTTGTAATCTCACGCTGCAGTCCCTAATGGGACAGCATTACTGGTTGGTATGTGGGGCACAGCATTGTCCAAGGGTTTCCAGAGGCTGGGTATCATGAAAGAACAACATTTTTAGTAATTTCTCAGGTAACTTCCAAATCCAAACCAAACAAAAAACCTGAAATCTCTGTGGTCTGTTCACATCTCAGCTTCTATGCCTAGGCTGTTAATGACAGGAATAACTCTCAACGTTTCATATCATAGTAAATGCACACAGAAATGATCCTGGAAACAAGACTGGCAAGCCACAGTGCAGACCCCTCAGCTGTGAAAAGCTGAGCATTAACCTGTCCTGATTAACCTCCCTTATGTTATTCTGTTACTGATAATTTCTCCCTGTTTTCTCTGCAGGCCAATGCAAACCAAGGTCCTTCAGCACTAGAGCAAGCCTGAGTCAGACCCCATGCTGTGCACCTTAGAAACAAACTCTGTATTTTATCATCAACATCTGAACCAGGCTTCCTCCCATCAAACCCATCTGTTTCCTTAAAATGATACATGGTATTCACTCTTCTAGATGCAAGACATATAGGCTCAGGGAAGTCAAGCTTTGGTAGATGCAGGTCAGTTAGAGGATAGCAGCCTTGTTTTGTCAAATTTCTTCAATCATAGCTGAATTTCCTAAAGACCTTTCTAGAGAAGACTGGGAAAGAAGTATATGCTCTGCATTCCTAGATATGGAGCACAGAGAAAATGCTTTTCCAGAAGCTCATGTTCTGGTCTTGTAGACCTAATTTACAGCAAGGACAAAAGCAGTGTCAGACACACACACGCAAACATACACAGAGCAACTGCATACCTCAGGTCCACTTGCAGAGTGAAGCTTTGTATATGTTTCCTTAGCCTTGGCTGGTCTGTGAGCAGCAACATGCTCCAACAGCTATCAGAAAATTTTAGCCCTTGCCTTCTCAGTCAACTTGGATCACAACAGCAGAATCTTTCATATGTGGAATCAACGCATCAATGACTTCTGAGTTATAAGTTGACTGCAGCCAGAGACCACAGAGAGAGTTTACAGAATATGACACTAAGGTAACAGAGAAATAGAAGGGTGACTGGCTTTGAAATTCAGAAGAATCAGCAGATGGGCCACTTCAAGCACAGTATTAACACTATTATGGGTGTTTGTGGCAGAACCAGACTCTGGAGACCCTTCTTAGGCAAGGAGGCTGGTAACAACTTTTTCTCTTGGATGAAAAAGTAATTTTTGAAGGAAATAAAAAGCATCATAATATTCTTCTATTGCAATACTACTCACCTCCCTTCATATAATTTCAAACAGGTAACAAGAAAAATGAACCACGAAACCTAGAGCAACATGACTGAGGATGAAGCTGATCTACTACCACATGAGTGAAAGGAGCTACTAAGACCATGGGTTTCTTTTTGTGTGAGAGTGCATGCCAAAAGGGCTGCACAGGTGAGATCACATAACCCTCATAGGTGATATTTTGCTGAGGTGATAAGACCCTGAAGCCATAGTCAAGGGTGAAAGACTTCTCCCAGTCCAGCTCTCTAGGCTGCATCCCACCTTGCTTTGGCAGTCCCACTCCAGTCTAATTCCAATTGCAGATCAATGCTATCTGTGTTTTCCCCTTCTCCCAACTCTGAGCTCTAGTTCTCCAATGAAGCATTACATAAGGTCACCAGGCACTGAACTATTTTGCCCAAGGCAAGTGTTTTGGTAACTGGAACTTTGACTTTGCAGCTCAAGTTACACTGCATCCTTATACTTTTTGTCTTTATATGTACTGCTCCTGATGTTCAGGGCTTTTTTTGCTGAGCTATTGACAGGGATCTTCCCAGCTGCTGCTCAGAAGAAAGGCTGCTTCCAAGCCAAGCCTTTTGGCAGTCAGAGCGTTAGAGCTATGGTTCAGAGAAAGAAAGTTCAGAGCTGCAGTTAGAGTGGGGCTGGAAAGCTGGCCTTGTAGGAATTGTTTATCTGTGCAGTGGTTGTAGAACTTGTCTGTGGCTTAGAAAAATAAATTAGAGTTCAGAGAAGGAGCAAGCTAAGAGCTATCTTTGGAGTGGGGCTGGAAAGGGACTGTCAAAGACAAGTTGGAGCTGCTGACAGTTCTGAACTTGTGGAAATCTTTCATCTGAGCATTTGCTGGAGGGCCTTAATGATGTCTACCCTCAGGAAAAATACCACTGAGTCTCACAGCTACATGGGGGGGGGAAAAAAAAAAAATAGAGCAGATGCACTTACTTCTGCCTCCCAGAGATAAACGGGGCTGAGAGGGGGCAGTGTCCCATTCACTCTCACTTCAAGTAGATCTCAGATGGACTTGTGAAATAGATGTAGAAAAATGTTCCTGTAACAACCAGGTTATGACAGCATTTCCAGGCTGGTCAGTGACTGCTTTGGCCTTGCAAGGAATGGCTAATATGGAGGCAGTCACACATAGCCTCATGCACCAGCTCCTCAGGGCACAGGCCTGTTTTTAATCACTAGTGACTGTAGCTAAGACTGGACTTGGCAGTGTTTCACTCCATTTGATGGTCCTGCTGGAAGACATTAGAGTCTTTCTCTTCATTCAGAAGGAGTGCAATCCAGTCATACTCCTAGAGCGAATCATGCAGGAAATAAAGCTAAAAACTACACAAGGGTTTACTTTTCTTGTCATACTCTTATCTGAATGGAGGTCTTTTTGTTTGGTTTCACAGTAGAAAAAAAAAAATCCCACCAAAAACCAAAAAGCCACCAGCATGCCAGGGACCACATCCTTAATCTCAGAAGGATTCAAGAGATACTAAAAAAAGGGCTAGCAAAGCTACAGAATTTCTTTCCTCTACACCAACAAGCTGCCTCTGTTCTTTAATGTTTTAGGTGGCTCTTTGTGGAAAAAGCAAGCCAGGAATGATGTACTGACTAAGACACAGACAGGCTCTCTGTCCTGGCCTGAATAGCTCACCCACCAGCTCCAGGCATACAAAGCCTATACATTCAGCTATGCTGTCCAGACATGCAGTGGGCAGGAAAATATATGCTCCCTGCTTCATTTTTCCTCATCAGGGCTCTGATTTCAACCAAAATAAACTAAGTCCAGAGATAATAAAGTCAGTTCTTGAGTAGATTTTCTTTACGGGGAGGACTGAGGACTCTGTATGTGCTTAAAATGGGAAAAGTTCAGACACACCTACGTCAGCTCTGTGTACAGCTTAGCACACACACATTAGAAGATGTGTGGGAAGATAATCAGGCATACACCTGGGTGCTGCTATACAGCAGTACCTACACCCGCGCACGCATGCGGTGCCTCACAGAAAGGCAGTTTACGGATGTGAAGATTGTGTACGTGCTCACCTGCACAGGTTAAGCCTCTGCTTTTACCTTACCACATGCATGCTAAGGCTCCCATTTATCTGTCCCTCTCACATATGAAAGCACTGAGAAAAAAAAAAAAATCAAGGACAGACATTCAGAAACGCATATGCTTCCAGAGCACAAAATGCACACAATCCTATAAATCATTTTCTCTCCCTTGGGATGCCCACCCAGGCACACACCGTGTGAATTACTGCAGCAGCAATTGAAAAAGGAGTTCCACCTTAGGAGCTGTACATGCCGAAGTAAACTATACAACTTGTCCCCAATGACTAAACAATGCAGACAGACAAAGCACGAAAGAATGAGGGGAAGAAAAGGAAGCGACAGATAATTAAGAATGAAGAGCAACTGATGAAGTAACTTGCCCCAGGTCGCACAAGAGGGTCTGTGATAAATCTTGATGTCTTCTGACCTCATTCCCCGCAAACAGCAGCCTCTATGAACTAGGAGCCGACGGCTCTCATCCACGTGCATCTATTTAAGTATTCTAGGTAAAAGCAAAGAGAAACACACCTCCCCAGAACTATCTTCAAATGCTAGCTTGGCACCCGGTAGTATTTTTGGCCATAGTCTAAGTCCTTCCCACTCTTTCCCCCTTTGTAAAGCCAGTTCCAGTTTGAGATTCTTAGCTTCTGTCTGAGGCTAAGCTCAAATATCTGTTTTTCCTCTAGGAAAAGAAAACTGTAACAAATCTAAACTCCGGAAAAATCATCTCATACCTCTCGTTCTTGTGCAGCACTCTGCTACATGACAGGCGCTGAGCTTCAAGCAGAAACCAGGCAGTGTCAGACAGCAGGAGCGGCAGAGAAAGAAAGTCCTGACTTCAGGCATCAGACACATTCTGAGTCCCAGCACTGGCAGCTTTCCATTCACCCGGCGCTACAGAGCGGAGAGCAGCCGACCTGCCCTGAGAGATAATCTCGGCAGCACATCTGGTCTTAGCTCCACAACTCGGCATTAATTATGACTTGTGTAGAAAGCATTTGAAATATCCAATGAGATGCAGAGCTCCCCAGCTCCCTCCACATGGGGAAGGAGAAAGAAGAAAGATAGGCAGGTAGGGTCTTGCCCACCCTCGAAGCTGCCGCCAATGTAAACAGCAGCTAAGTATGGGTCACAAGTTTTAACAAAGGCATCCCCCATCGGCTGTGTAATATATTCATGCTCTAATTGCTTGTCAGATCTATTCTAGATAGCTGGAAAAGCTGAGCAACAGTTGCTGTCTGCATGCCACACTCTGGATCTCTTCCTGATACAGGCAATGTTAGTTGTGCTGCAGGCAACCTGGTGCCCTGGTCTGGCCTCTGATCTGCTTACAAAGCATTAGAAGAAGAAACTCTTTTTGGAGAGGAAAATCTGCCCACCTCAGCCTCAGTGTACTGTCAGAGTACCTCCACAGCTCTGGAACACGTTGGAAATTTTTACACAGTTTAGGAGAAGGTAAAGTCTTTGACCTTTGCAGTTTTTTTAAGCTTACAGCTTCTGCTTTAACCCTTAACAGAGAAGTTGCCTGATGATGAATAGCTAAGTTGAATAACTGGTAGTGAAACTACAAGCTCCTTCTATGCAAACCAATCCCCAAGATTTACTTGCAAGAAAACATCCACCCCCTTGGCTCCTGCTCTCAGGGCAACAAGCCTGCAGTTAAGAGAAATAGGTATCACACTGTTGCAGAGGCCAGTCCTCATCCCATTTACAAAATGCACTCACGTGGCTTCAAATTTGCAGCTATCACCCCCAAAACCTTTGCATCAAGCTTCTGAGGAATCTTAGCAAGTTTGGCTAAATTCACCATCCTCTGCAGGAATAAAAGCCACAACATTATCCCTGTCTGCAGCTGCTTATTTGCTACTGCTATTAAAATACAAGACATGGTTTGGGAGACTTTATTGCAGCCTTTCAGTATTTTTAAGGGACCTATGAGAAAAACGGGGACAGTCATTTTAGCAGGGCCTGTTGCAGCAGAACAACGTGTAACAGTTTCAAGTGAAAAGAAGGTAGATTTAGACTAGATATAAGGAAGATTTTTTTTTTAAATTAGGGTAGTGAAACACTGGAAGACATTATCCAGAGAGGTGTTAGATGTTCCATCTCCAGAAACATTCAAGGTCAGGTTGGTCGGGGCTCTGAGCAACCTGATGTAGTTAAAGATGTTCCTGCTCACTGCAGAGTAACTAGGTGACCTGTAAATGTCTCTTGCAACCCAAACCATTCTATGATATCATCTCAGTGGTCACTGTATAGACCACACTCATCTGAACTTCATGTTGGACCACTTTTTTAGCTACACTGTGGCTCAGTTTGAACCACATATACAAAAGAAGATACTGACCCAGTAGACAAGTTCTGAGATTCTAGTCACTGAGACAGCGTTCCACAACTTGGGAAACTTGACATCAACCCAGTCTCTACATTCTTGGCTTTGATCAAAGTCTCCTGGTGAAATTATTATCTCAGACTACAGTTGAAGACACTATCAGCAACAAAAGCTCCAGTTCTTGAATGGCAAGGTAGTAAGGTTTTCCTCAGCTAATTAAAGTATACCTTGAAAAGCAAGTTATTGCACAAAACTAGACACCAGAAGCCCAGATAATGTACTAGACAGTATTCAAAGCCCACTAAAGAATACTTGGAAAATGATGATGATCCTCAAGCAAAAGATAGAAATAAGATGCTGGCTATTCTTCACCCTTCTATTATTCTCTTTGTTAGTGATAAACTCAGCAGGCTGCAGGTTAGAGAGAGCCTGCCCACAGTGCTAACTGGTAATCAGGACCAATCCTTTTCTGAATGGCTGAGACTCCATCAGGATCTTTGGCACTATTCCCTGGAACAATGCCTCAGAATGTGTCATGTCTGCTAATAACATCACGGAGCCTGGGACTCAGTGTTTGGGATGGGTGCCCAGGAGATAGCAAATGCAGAAGTTTTTTCTTCTATTCATTTCTCCATTTCTGTTTTCCTTTTCTTGGAACACAAGAAAAAGGAGATATCCAATGAAATAGAAAAAAAAAAAAAGTCACATTGTTTAACGTGGGTACTGTTATACCCAAAGTGTAATTAACCTGCAAAATTCTCAGCCTCTCTGTAGGCAGGGACGTGATTAGACTTCAGCATAGCTTATAATACTGTAAATTGTACCAGAGATGACAAAACGAGTATAAACTCTTCTCCAAAGAAAGTGCAAACACAGCTCCCTGGTGAGAGCAAAAAGCAGAGAGAGCACATGCTTGCTCACATGAGCATCACAACTAAAGCACAACACGGCAGCTGCTTCAGCATTGCTCACTGCACATGGCCATTCTGCAGCTTTCTGTGGGAAGAATGCAACACTATGCTGTATAGCTACACACCTCACAGTTACCACCTATTCCTTTTTTGGAACAATTCATCCCTTTCAAAGCACTGTGTGAAAAAGAACCACTTCAATTGCCGAATATGAGCCTCAAATGAAAATCACTATACATATATATATATATATATATTTATAGAGTTTGTCTTCTATGCTTTGAATTTTTAGGTTGAATGTGGATCCTGCTTTCTCTGTTAAACACATTTCTCAAAAATGAAATCCAGGATTCACACATAATCATTGTATCACAGGGCAGCAGCTTCCAGAGGTGTACTTGATACTGCAGGAACAGCAATAAAATCCAGTCAGCTGACCACATTGCATATAAACTGCCATAAAAATACTCACCTGGAGATCTCCCCATAGGAGAGAAGGGGTAAATGAGGACTGAACTCCCTCTCTTTCCCCACTGGTGTCAATTTGTTTAGCTATAGAGCAGTTTACCACTGGGCAGCTCTTACTTTCCTAAATAATTTTGCTTTCTTACACTATTTAGCAAATAAATCTCACATGAACTTGCTGCTGAAGAGCTGGAGACATTTTCTTGCCTGATGTCCTTGGATGGAGAGATTTCTAGTAACGCTTTCATTCACCAGCACCACCGCAGCTATTCTGCTACAGGTACCAGGAACCAGGAAAGCATCCTGGCTGTACATGTCACTACAAGACTTGAGACTGGCTGGGAACTTCACTACAGCTCACAGCCTCTGAAAATCCAGGTAAATCTCAGGCTTGGCATCTAAGTCAGGTCAAATTCAGTCTTGAATCTGGTTGCAACAGACAGGAATGGTGAACCCACATGAACTCAGAAAACACTCCTTCTCATCTCCGATAGTGAGGAAACGTGCTGGCTTACACAGCTCTAGCAAGTGCTCATAGGGTGTGGATATTTTTAGACACTGGCTCACACAAAGTATTAGCTAATATACAGGTATACTCAAGCAAACCTGTCTGAGGAAGTATAGATCTAGGAAATTGCTTCATCTATTTGTACAAGAAGGGCCCAGTATCAAAGTCAGAAGCAGAGACAAAGTTTCCCAATTTTCAAGTAAGCTGAGCTATGAACAGACTCATTTTTAAACCCAGGCAAACATGAGCAGTTGAACATCTCCTTGTATATGGGAAGCTGGCAGTGAAATGGCTACAGGTGATCAGTTGCAGGGTGGAATTCAGCAGGAAAGATTTCAACAGCATGTCTTCTATGCAGAAAGTTTCCCTTCTGATGTGCTCCCTCTCCAAACACTTTAGACTGATTCTTCTCTGAACAAAATTGTCACCACATCCCTCTCTTGTTCTTGGCTGGGGTCTCCACCTTCACCAGTAAAATGAGAAGTTTTGAGAATAAACTTTGGTAATAAACTTCTGCTTACTGACCGATAAGCAGTTCACCTTGGGTTAAAAGGTTAGCAAATAGCCATGTTTGTACTTCTGTCACAGTAGATTCCGCCTGTGTGTCTTCCCGTCTCTCCTACAAACTGTCAGGAAAGGAACTGACTGAGCAGCACTTTAAATTACTCTGCCATGGACTCTGACCTATTTATGCTCTAATTTGAGACTGTAACTCTTTGCTCATGGAGAGAAGATGATAAACAGACCTAAACATCACTTAATCACATCTTACTGAATCCAGGGCCAACCCCTATTTCTTTCTAAACAAAGGCAAGAAGTGTTGAGAGAATAAAACACCAAGAGCAAAAAAAATGCCTTTTAACATGCAGTGATCTGGACAAATGAGTCCTTGGAAACTGCTTTCTCCCCACAACATAAGAGCACTGTAGTAGAATGTTTCGTTCTTGCACATGCCTGCCTACATTTAATAAATAGCTTCCATAGACTTGACTGAAACTCTGTCTGCAGAAAGCATTTGAACAACAAATTTTCTCTTTCAAGTGTATTGCATATTGATGACTCCACTGGGCAGAAAAGTTTTATGAAAATTCTGGTTATTAGTAGGTAAAAAGCAGTTATGACATAGTATAGATGTTGTCATCAGTGTCTCATCACTAGAGACGGGTTAGAATTTTGGCTGTGAATTTAAATGTAAGGATAATTGAGTCTGAAACCTGCTGCTGTCTTTAGAACACAGTGAAACAAGCCAACAGACTTCTGGCTATCCTGGAAGCTGTCAGGGCCAGTGATCTAGAATCACAACTAAAATATAGAAAACTAGCTCCCTTTTATTAATTCAGAAAACTGAGCAAGCCTATATTCTCAAGCCCTCCCATATCTCAAGCTTGAAAGTCTGTCAACCTAAGCATAATCAGTCACTGAGAAGCAGACGGGATTAGCATCAAACCTCATCATAAATACCTCTGTCAATCCGTAACCTGCGACTGTAAAACTCACTACCAGGTAAATTGTGTATGGTTTCACTTTGTTGCTTCCTCAAACTCAGTGATGCAAATGTGTTAGCTAATTCCCCATATATTTACTTTTATCCTTCACCATTCAACTAAAATCCTTAGCCAAAATAAAACATAACTTATTCCTTCACCACCCAAGCATAAGGTCATGGTCTAAGCTCTAGTAATAGCTGGATCTGACTGGCTGTGCCCAGGGTGAGGATGGCATTTAGCTTCAATTTGCAAAATGGATAAAATATTTCAGTAAATCTGCTAGCCTTTCAGGAACACTTCTAGAAGGGGTCAAGGGCTGATTGTATCCCTCCCTGACCCACAACTCAGAAGGTTGTGCCTGAGGTGGGGATGGCATTTAGGTTCAATTTGCAAAATGGATAAAATATTTCAGCAAATCTGTTAGCCTTTCAAGAACACTTCTAGAAGGGGTCAAGGGCTGATTGTATCCTTCCCTGACCTGCAACTCAGAAGGCAGGAAGGGGAAACTGCAGGACTGATTACATGATGATAGTGGTGAAGATAAAAGGAGCAGCTGCAGGGAGTAGAAGGTAACATTTAGAGAATATGAAAAGAAAGCTAGGATGAATTAATTTGTTCTCAGGCACTAAATGGTTAAAACTGCAACTCAAAAGGAGCAGGCTGCAGTTCCTTTTCAGTAGGCACATATCCTTGTAACATTCAGTTCATCAAAGTCCTAATACAGAGGAATTAAAATACTTGCCTGCAAGCTGAGAAACACCCCAAGAACACGTTTGTCCCAGGACACACAGTGAGAACCACCAGTGTTTTAAGGACTGTCAGCTTTCAAATATCAAGCATGAATCTCATGATTACAGAAACAGTCTCACTGAGAAACCAACAGTATGGGAGGTGTTGCTGGTCAGACTGTGTGCTACAGTCAGTAGCCACCAAGAAAGTGACAAATGCACAGCCATGCCTCCATGGCTCTTCCTAGTTGTGATCAAAGCAATCACAACACCATAATATTTTGTCTAAAGCTGGACTGTTTTTTTTTTTTGTAATACAAGGTATATGAAGCTAATGGCTCCTTCCAAAACTTTTACCTTCTATCAACCCATCTAATGAAATTTTGAATCCATTTATTATTTTTGTTTTCACATCTTGTGACCAGGAGTTTCATAATTGTGCACTCTATGAAACACTTTTGTTTGTTTTGGCGGGTTTTTGGTGTTCTAGGCTTGAACAACCTGGAAACTTAAGTGCCAGAAGTTTCCTAGAGAAGACATTAAGTGCCTCACGATGTGGTGAGAAGTGCCACTGACATTGTGCTCTCTGCATATCTTCAAGAGATCCTGTCTGCACCTCTGCAATCCTCTGTGCCAAGAGGAACCAAGATCAGATCAGAGATTGTCTGCCTCTTTCCCAGCACCCTGCTAAAGTCAGGAAAGATCTGGAAGCCTCTCAACAGCTATCAAGACACCTAGCAGCTCCAACACTGCCACAAAGGAGCAAGGAACTATCTCTGAATTCTACTCCACTGCTGTGAGTAAAACAGACTTTCCCTAGGGCTCCAGGATGCCTATTTATAAGTGGGGCAAAGCCATTTTCAGCTAAACTTTACCAAAATTCTGATTTTTCTAAATTACTAAATTGCATGTAAGCATCCTTTTGATTATTTTTCCCAACCAAATGAGAACCTAAATTTAAACTAGTTTGTACATAGTTTGTGGGCAGGGCTTTTGGAAATTAAAAAACCTACATCTTTTATAATTCCTGTCTTGTGAATTGACCAAAATCAATTCAGTGCTACAAACACATTTGCACCAACAGCCAAACAGCATCACTGCATCATTTCAGAAGCCACTGGAACTAATCTGGTTAATGACAGATGAATATACAGCATTGCAGTACAGAACTCATGCTGCTGCCTGGGGTCTTGAAATCAGTAGCAGAGCACTTGTACCACTCATGAGCTCAGACACAGTGCTTAGATAATACTCATTTCAGATCTGTGATGATCAGTGTACTGTAGGGTCTCCATGGAGCGCCCAGATAAGAATTGACACTGGCACCAGAAGTCACTTCAAACCTTTAGCTGGCAGCTTTAAAGGTGAAATAGGTGCAAAGAATGAACTAAAGAGATGTGGAAGTTATTAGTCTTATGCAGAAGTGGAGCAGTCATCTGATTTCTGCAGCTTGGATCTTCAAAAGCCACAAAATCACAGAACCACAGAATTATTGAGGCTGGAATAGACCTCTGAGATTAAGTCCAGCCTATGACCTAACACCACCACATCACCATGTCACTAAGTGCTACATTCAATCTTTCCTTAAACACCTCCATGGATAGTGACTCCACCACCTCCCCAGGCAGTTTAGTCCAGTGTCTAATTAACCTTTCCATGAGGAAGTGTTTCCTAACATCCAACCTAAACCTCTTCTGTCAGTAAGGAAAATATTTTGCCCCTAACATGCTTTAGTTTTGCCTTTAGTTTTACAGCCTTCTCAGCATTTCATTTACCACAATCTTTTAACCGTATTGGTGGCATTTTTCACTAGACTCACTCTTGTATGCTCAGCTGTTTTTTGTCCTGGGGAACCCAGAACTGGACAAATGTGGTTTTGCTAGTGCTGAGGGGAAGACACTTCTTCCTAATGCAACCCAGGAATCTGGTGGCATTCTTTGTCACAAGGGGACATTGATGGCTAATATTCAACTTGTTGTCCAACAGCATCCCAGGTACATCCCTGCAAAGATGTTTTCCAGTTAGTCAGCTCCCAGCATGTGCTGTTACCTAGGTTTATTCATACTCAGCTGCAGGACTTTGTTGAACTTCATGGGGTCCCCATACAACCATCTCTCAAGTCTGTTGAGGCTTTTAGAGATAGTCATAGCGATGTCAAGCAAGTTACTTGATTCCTCAACGGTTTATATTCCTCCTTTCCCTACCTCAAGGCGGTAAGCTAAGTTTGTCATAAAGCAGTAATAGAAGCCTCTGATATATCTGACGGATCTCAGAAACAAATCTTGAAATTTCTCAGTTGTAAGCAGAACTTTATTTCTGCTCTATCTCTCAGTTTCTATATCCACAAGTTTACCCTCTGCTCGGATACCTTTGCCTGGAGTGAGGCTAACAAGCATCTCATTGCAGATGATTCATGTGTTCTGGGAAGATACCTGAACTCATAAGTTCCATGAACTTTCTCTCCCCTTGGTTGGGCCCATCTCCCAGCATGAGACAACACTGAAAAGCAAACACTGATAAGCTTCATGAGGCGCCAGCTGTCTCTGTGCAGAGATAATGACACATATCAGGCACAACAAACACCCAGCATGACTCCCCACACACCTGTGGGAGCCTGCATAAGGGACGCCTTCCCAGAGAAGGGGCTCCTTTTAGCCCATCAAGGGACCCTGCCTGAGATTGGGAGAGCCCTATAGCAAAATAGGTACCAGAAACCTCCTCTTTGTCTCCACAACAAGTAGATCACAGAAGACATCTGCCTCTTCTTTATTACTGTGGTATCTTAACATCTGAAATTCACTGATATGATTCTATGCTCATGATGCTCTTACTGGTAAATCTCCATCTTACAGACAGAAACATTACCCCTCAGACTTCCAATACTTCATATAATATCCTAGCTTTAAAAACAGTCTAGCTTCCTGGTGGATATGCATCCAATACCTATGTCTGACCCTTCGAAACAGCCACATTTTGCTCTCATGCAGATATTATCTGAAAGACATTTATTCATCTAAATCAGGATATCTAATCAGGCCTGTATAGAGCTATTCTTCCATTACCCAAAACTACACTGAATCAGGTATTAAATTAGATTTGCTCCCAATTTGGAGGTCTCCCCTGCACAGTACCCTGGCTGTGAGCAAGAATATTATTTCTATTTTTCTTCCTGGCAAAGGAAGAAAGGATACACTCATTACAATTTATCTATATGGAGAAGATGACTGAAACTAATGATAGTAGAGTAGCTTCCTAAGTGGACACTTCTTCAGAGCTCATCAGTTAAAAGTGAGTGAAGAAGTGACTTGAGGATCTCTTGTAGCACAATTACATTGTCAAAGGGTAAAGCTCTCTGTGCATGCCTAAGGGAAGCACATCATTTCCAAGCACTTCACCTCCCCTCCATCACAAGGGACTGATGAAAGATAAGGATGATGATGAGGAAAAATTGGGATAAAGTAATGGAGAAAGAAAGGAGCTGTGACATGCATTTCTGGCAATAGGGCAAGGAACTGCTCATGGAAAGGAAAAAAAAAAAATCTGAAAAAGTAAACAGAAGAAAACAAACACAGGCACGACTGAAGATTAACACTATCCCCACACATTGCTGGTTGTGTGCCGAGCTCTGGGAGTTATGCCACTTCGTTTTCTACTGAGCACCAAAAAAACTCAGCCCAAAATTCAGTTCCAGACACTTTATTGTGTTGCATCTGATGCCAGACAAAAATGGGGAAGGCATGCCAACTGAGAGATGAGCAGATGCAAAGAGATTTCCTTAAAGAAGCTGCGGTTCTTCAGACTAGAAGTACAGCCTCACCATATGTACACAGAGTGAGGAACGACCACCTCTCCCTGCAACTACACTGGATACTCAATGCACCTTTGGAGGATATGGACAGGCTCATTCTCAGCCAAGTCCATGGCTTCAAAGCTATGGCTCTGCTACCAGCACTTAAAGAGCAGCTGCAGAGCAACATGAATGTAGGGTACAGAGGAACTCCCAGATGAACTTTTAGTGGTAAAAAATAAGAGTAAAAATTGTTCATCAGGGAGGCAAGAAGGCATATAGGGAACAGCTTTAATCATCCTCTGCCAGAATACGCTCCAAACCTTGCTTTCATCAAGCCACTGTGACAAACTCTATTTTGAAAGATGTAGTCAAAACATACAGAGTACTCTCCCATCTCAGTTTACAAAATCTTCTGCTCTGAGTGAAATGGACTAGACTCAAGAATTCAGAGCCTGAAACTCAGGGAAACATGTTAGAAATTATTTTCCCCATAAATGAGGCAGCTCTTCTTCAAAAGACTTAGGAACTCTAGAATTTTATTTTAAGGCCACATTTGAAGTGTATTTCAAAGCACACATTCCGTATGGCTTTTAAGTCTGAATGTGTCTCCTATTAATAATTTGGGATACACAGCAGCTTTGGGGAGTTTTCTGTTTTATTTTAAGAAGCCTTTGCTGTTCACCTTTAAATACAGTTCATGTGCCCACATCAACACATAAGAAGATTTATGTTTCCTTCAATACATCAGCAAAGATTAAAGTGTGGCTAAGCTTCCCCTTTTATCTTGGCATAATTCATTTTTACACCATATCAACCTTCTCCAGGACTGGATATTTACATATTAATAATGAAGTCTGCTTTTTAATTCCTCCTCCCATCTCCTTAGCTTCAAATATTAACAAATGTCAATAGATAAGACTTGGTTTAATTAGTGCTAGCAGCAAAGCAGAGTTCAAATTGTTCAATTAAAACACAGGGGCAGATATGTTTATTGTCCTTCTGCATTTGAGCTAAGCTAGGATTTCACCCAGAGAAACTGGCCTGCTCTGATTCTGACAAAGGACGAGTAGGTTTCATCATTTCCTTAAAATATCTAAAACCATTTGGAATCAATGGTTTAGATACCTTAACTATTTCCTAGTTATTGACATTCCTATAATAATTTGTGTGCAAAGTGCAAAGAGGCTCACAATGCAGCTTCCCATTTCTGTAAGTCAATTTGTGCTTGGGATGCAGTCAGAATGAATGAGCATGCCCCCTTTTATCTCACCATCTCCCCTTCATCCCATCATCTCCCAACACTGTTTTCCTTGTGTTGGAACTACTAGTGCTACAGCTACGTGGTTAGCTGTGCTGGTCAGCCAATCAACCTGCAAATTAATTCTCCACCTTTTTTTTTTTT
>VWZI01021438.1:184087-236315 GCA_013396835.1 Psilopogon haemacephalus | reverse complement strand
CCTTGTGGTCCCTTCCAACTCTGACTGATTCTATGATTCTATGAGGTCTTTTCCAACTTAAGCAGTTCTATGTATGATTTATATGATGATTTAGGGGCTAGGTCCCTAAAAGCTCCTCAAAACCCAACACCACCCCTCCTCACCACCTCCTAAAGAATCAAAACCATTTCAGACAAAGACTATAGAAAATAGCTTTATACTGCTTCTTTACTGAAAAGGTGGTCAGGCATTGGAAAAGGCTGCCCAGGAAGGTGGTGGAGACTCTGTTCCTGGGGGTGCTCAGACAATGTATGGACGTGGCACTTTGGGACATGGTTTAATGGCCATGGTGGTGTTAGGTTGATGGCTGGACTCAAAGATTTTCAAAGCAGTTCTATCCTGGATAAGAGCTCTACTGTTTGACATCTTAAACCATCTCCCTCTCAACATGAAGTCATCTCAGTCTTCTGATACACAAAACATGTCTAATGCTGACATTTTTCAAAGAAAAAATGACTCTCAAACCTTTTCAGATCCTTGATGCACATCACTCTCTCTTTCTTTTTTTTTTTTAAAGCTGTAGAAGATGGTGGCAGTGACAGTCACACCAAGGATAAAACAATGACAACTCTATGCTTGTCTGCAACCCTCTTAA
Source organism: Psilopogon haemacephalus (assembly GCA_013396835.1). Taxonomy (NCBI): domain Eukaryota; kingdom Metazoa; phylum Chordata; class Aves; order Piciformes; family Megalaimidae; genus Psilopogon; species Psilopogon haemacephalus. The sequence goes on along the minus strand of VWZI01021438.1, from coordinate 235,681 downwards.
AATATTCCATGGTCCTCTGACCAACAATGCTACCCTTACATTTCATGATCGAATAAGCATGTGTTCAAATCCCATTCTGATTCACTCCTATTCAAAGACCAATCTCTACTCTGGCAACGTAATTTAGATATTTTCTTTTTCCTGTCAAACCTAAATTACCTCAAGCACAGGCTGGTGATAGTGCATCTAAGGAATGTGAGAAATTACCTGGGTGCTGCGCACTAATACCTTCATTCTCGTCTTGTGTAGCATGATGGATGCGGCTTGCAAGACATGAAGAATCCGCGCCACAGCAGAGAAAACCTGTCCAAACAACTGGCAGAGTAGTATGGCTCTAGGATACCACAATAAGTCAAAACTGTAAATTATTTCCATTAAAAAAAAACAAACAACAAAACAAAACCATGGGAAATCTCCAAGTTTATACATTGGTTTTGATTCGGCACAAACCAGTTGCCCACACAGATTAATTTCACACCTCAAAGTTCTTTCTATTACTCAGGAAAAAAAAAAAAATTGGTTCAATGGACAACACTGCATTAAAAAAAAAAAAAAAGAAAAGAAAAAGAAAAAGAAAACGTAAGAGGGCTCTCATTTACCACAGCAAACCTAAAGTGCTATCAGTTCTCAAAGGAGAGTCTAAAAGAGACCTCCTCAAATGCAAAACGCCCATATGATGTTTTCATCAATGTCAAAATGGAATTAGTGGTGCAACTTCAAATCTGCTGGTGTTGGCACACTACTATCATATTGCTGCTCTGTCAAGCTGTAGCTAAGTTGATGAAGCAATTTGGATTGTTTCCAGGGTTCTCATATCCAGGAAAATGCCTAACCACTGCCACTAAACAGCCAGTTCTTAAAGTCACTTCCCTGCAATTACTGATGCAATGGGATGGCTATTTCAAACATACATATTCTGTAGAAACTTCACAGATTGTTAGAAGAGAGAAAGTTCCTGGAGGATGAACTCAGAATCACAAAGTCAGTGCTACAGTGTCAGGGTATATTTAACTTTAAGAAGTTGTTTGATGAATCTGAGAACATCTCGCTGAGGTGAAAGGGTCACTTCACAGCAGTTATCGAAAGGTGCAGAGGGTGGCTCAGAAGTGTTCCCCATATGAAGTGTCAAGGAAAAAAAAAAAAAAACAAAAAAAAAAGAGCCTGACATTGAAGAAGTAACAAGTTCTAGAACACACTAGTCAGCACTGCAAGATCTCAGCTCTCTCTATCGTGCACCACACTGCAGGCACAGATAGAAAAGCCACCACACTTATCTTGGTGGATGAAAATCTCAACATGAGCCAACAGTATGCACACGTGGCCCAGACAGCAACTGTGTGCTGGGCTGCAGCAAGAGAAGCATTACCAGCAGGGCAAGGGAGGGGATTCTCCCCCTTTATTCTGCTCTCGTCAGATCCCATCTGGAGTACTGTGTGCAGTTCTGGAGCCCCCAGCACAAGAAGGATGTGGAACTGCTGGAGAGAGTCCAAAGGAGGGCTATGAAGATGATCAGAGAGCTGGAGAAGCTCTGCTATGAGGACAGGCTGAAAGAGTTGGGGGTTTTCAGCCTAGAGAAGAGAAGGCTTCCAGCAGACCTTATAGCAGCCTTCCAATATCTGAAGAGAGCCTACAGGAGGGCTGGAGAGGGACTATTCACAAGGTCTTGTAATGACAGGACAAGGGGTTTAAACTGGCAGAGGGCAGATTTAGGTGGGATGTTAGGAGGAACAGTGAGGGTGGTGAGACACTGGAATGCTTCTATGATTCTATGATCTTATTAATTTGGGCAAAAGGTTTTTTGGGGCAGCTAAAGCAAACATTTGCAATGCCCGACTTGCACTATGGTACATTGCCTTCATGCCAATCTGAAACCACATAGTCTCTGACCCTTAACTCAGGTAATCCTGCATCTGCCAGACAGAATGGACACCCAGACTTCTACAACAAGATTCCATTGTGCTTCTTGGCTTGCATAATCCCCAACACTCAGCACTGAAGCAAACTGAAAATGCTCACAGACTGGGCAGGAGCAACCTGTGGGAAGTGCATGAAAGTGACATAAAATGTCCCCTGAAATGGTATGCTGAGGCAGTGATCCCTGTGTCTATCAAAATTCACCTCTGCTGGGAATACAATTACATTAACTCCAACTGGCAGCTTAGAGACTAGCTAGAAAAATGAACAGGTAACTCTGTTACATCTTTATGTTCTGCTCCTCTGACACAAGCAAGGAGTACTGGGTGATGTGGAAGGACACACATGAGTCAAAATGCCAAATTTATTTGAACTCGTAGGCACTTAACGACCTTGCACTTAAGTCTAATAAAATGCACACTGTTCAAATTAGTTTAATTTACAAAGCTACTCAGACCACTCGGCATAATTGACCGTTTATTATTTATCAATATGTAGCTTGCTTACTGTTGTGGACTACCAAACAAAACAAAAAATCAAAAGTAATGAGATCAAATTAGAAAACAAGGAGAGCTTTTAAGGGGCAGGGAGCTCCCTTAAGAGTAGCCATACAGCAACTGATCCTGGCTTTTCATCTTCACAGAATCACAGAATTAACTAGGTTAGAAAAGACCTTCAAGATCATCCGAGTCAAACCCATCACCTAACCCTTTTAATTAACTAGATCATGGCACCAAGTGCCTCATCCAGTCTCCTTTTAAACACCTTCAGGGATGGTGACTCCACCACCTCCTTGGGCAGCCCATTCCAACGCCAACCACTCTTGCTGTGAAGAACTTCTTCCTAACATCCAGTCCACTTGAGTCTGTGTCCTCTTGTTCCGTCACTGGGTGCCTGGAAGAAAACACCAACCTCACCTGGCTACAACCTCCTTGAAAGTTGTAGAGAGCAATAAAGTCTGCCCTGAGCCTCCTGTTCTGCACACTCCCAGCTCCCTCAGCCACTCCTTGTAGCCCCCTTACCAGCCTTGGTGTCCTTCTCTGGACAATTCCAAGCTCCTCAACATCTTTATTAAATTGAGGGCCCCAGAACTGGACACAGTACTCAAGATGTAGCCTAACCAGTGCTGAGTACAGGGGCAGAAGGACTTCCCTGGTCCTGCTAGCCACAGTATTCCTGATAAAGGCAGGAACTGGATTTCAGTTACACTGGGTAGTCAGTAGACTGGAGTTTAGAAGCAGCGTTACTCTGTATAGAAAACTAAATCAATACTCCAAATGTATTTAAAGAGCTTCTGAGATTTTAAATTAATATTTCAGAAGGAATTCCAAGTGAACACGCATTGAACTATTTTATGGATTTAAAGAGGCTGACAGAAGTCTTGTTTCTATGAAACGTCACATTGAAACCAAACACCAACACACAATCTCAATTTTAAATTAAAAAAAAAAAAAAAAAAATAGACCACGATTTTGTACTAATGAAGTAATCAAATACATGTGCAAGGAGGTACCACTACATTATACAGTTAATCTGGCAAGCACAAACCTAAGACCCTGGAACAGAATAGAACAGAATCAGCCAGGGTGGAAGAGACCTCCAAGATCATCCAGTCCAACCTATCACCCAGCCCTATCCAATGGCACTAAGTGCTCTATCCAGTCTTTTCTTGAACACCTCCAGGGACAGCAACTCCAACTGGGAGTATTTAGATTTCAATCCTGCAGGCACCTAATATAAAATTGTACTTACTGACTACAAAAACTGAAAAAGATAGTAAATTTGGACAGGTATTTCATATGGACTAAGGAATAAATTATTTCAGAACTAAGTGATTATTTTTACCTCCATTTTCAAAGTAACTCAGTTTTCTTCACCCATGGATTAGAAATGGGATTACTCAAACCAAGCCAAGGCAATATTAGTATTGCAGTAGTTGGGAACTGAAACATGAGCTGAAGAGAACTGTTGTTTATTTCTTGAAAAGTCTGATTTTTAAACACAACTGGTTTCATATACAGCATCCAGTGAGGATTTCTTAGAAGACAGAAACTGTACCCCCCCCAAAGAAAAGCAGAAATCTCACTTTCTTATGTTTATAAAACTTGGGAAATGCTCTAAATTCTTTCCTGCATGGAAGACATTTTTCATCTTAAAAAAGGAAAAACTTTAGACTATTTGACTGACTGTGAAAATTAATATGATGGCTGTGGCACTTCAGGTTCATGCCTATGTGTATGTGTAGAAACACATATGACAAACACAGAAAAGGTGTTTAAAAGGATGAGATTGTTTTTTTCCCCCAAATCCACTCAGTCTTTACCTTCTTAAACATAAAGTAGAACTCATTTTGCCAGATAGAATCATAGAATGGTTTAGGTTGGAAAGGACCTCAAAGATCATCCAGGTCCAGCCTCCCTCCATAGGAAGGGACACCTCCCACTAGGTCAGGTCACTCAAGGCCTCATCCAACCTGGCCTTGAACACCTCCAGGGAGGGAGCAGCCACAGCCTCCCTGGGCAACCTGTTCCAACGTCTCACCACCCTCACTGTAAAGAACTTCCTCCTAACATCTAGTTTTAATTTCCCTTCTGTCAATTTAAACATATTACTCCTCATCCTGTCATTAAAAAGACCTCATAAGTAGTCCCTTCCCAGCCCTCCTGTAGGCCCCTTTCAGATACTGGAAGGCTACTATAAGGTCTCCTCAAAGCCTTCTCTTCTCCAGGCTGCAGAGCTCAAACTCTTGTAGCCTGTCCTTAAAGCAGAGGTGCTCCAGCCTTCTGATCTTCGTGGCCCTCCTAACCTACTAAAGTTAACCCACTGGTTGATCTCCTGCCTAATAAAAAAGATGTTAAAAATTTTATAAGGCTACAAAAGCTGAATTTTCAACATTTACGCAATGATTTGTTCTCTTTAGAAGTCAGAGACTTGATTAGAAATCAGAGACTTGGTTAGAAACCAGATACTTGGTTAGAAATGGCAAAACACGCCCTGAATTTTGCATAAAGATCATGCCATTCAAAATCATGCACGGAAGAACTCAGTGGTGAGATGCCAAGAAAAGGGCAAAGCATCTCCTTAAACACAAAGGTTGTAATTTCCCAAAGTTTATTGTTAGAAATGTAGAACATGCTATAAAGCTGTTGGAGCTGCAGAGTAAAAAAAAAAAAACAGTATTTGCTATAGCACTTTTCTTGATTACTGAGGATTAGCATATTTATGAGGTTACTCAGCCTCAGGTTTAAACCCACAAATCAAAGGTTTATATCAGCATGGGTAATGGATTACACAGAAGTCTGTGGCCTACCATGTCCCAAAGGTATGTGTCTTTCAGAAGATTTATGTATATAATACCACTTTGTAGAAATTACATTTTCTGATCTTTTTGCATGGTGCTTGGTGCTTCCTCTCTCTAACGTGTAAAACAACCAAGCAGCAGCATTCCCATTCAGCAGAGAATTTTGTGTGGCTTCGTGTTCCCCTTCTGACCTACTGAGAAGACCATGAAAGGCAGTGGCTTTGATTCCTTATGTAAGCAGCACTACTACCAAGACAGCAGAAGTCAGTGTGAGCTTATTTGATGCAATTAAACTTCTGAAAAGAGGCAAGAAGCTGCACTCCAGCAGCTGTTCAGAGAACAATTACTTGAATTTTGTCCATCCTATAAACAGCACTATCACAGAATAAACTTAGAGTGAAAACAATTATCTTGCTTTTCCCCTCCAGAAGTGAAACGCTGACTAGATTAGATCAGAGAACCACAGAATGTTAGGAGTTGGAATGGAACTTGGAAGATCATAGAACCATAGAATCAGTCAGGGTTGGAAGGGACCAACCAAACAACAAAGTAACCCAGTCTAGTTACAGCTTTTAGAATTTCATAGAATCAGTCAGGGTTGGAAGGGACTACAAGGATCATCTAGTTCTGACTCCCCTGCCATGCCCAGGGACACCCTACTCTAGGCTTTCCAGAGCCTCATCCAGCCTGGCCTTAAACATCTCCAGGGATACGGCCCCAACCACTTCTCGATCATTAGTGGTAGATATCCACTGATTTCCCTTTGGCTTCTAAAAGACCAGAGTTCCAGAGCAGGATCCTAGAGACAAGAAATTGAAATGCCTCTTACCAAAGACTGTAACTAGCCAAAAGAGAAGTTCTGAAGGTAGCTCATGCAGAAGGACTTTTTCAAGACTATGGGTCAAACACATTTATCATCACTGCGAAATGACAGCAAATGAAGACACAGAAGCTTCATTAAATTGTATAAAGAAAATGTCCAACAGTTTTATTATTATTTCAGCTTTTTGCTGAAGATCCACATCTAATAGAATCATAGAATCAGCCAGGGTTGGAAGGGATCACAAGAATCATCTAGTTCCAACCCCTCTGCCATACCCAGGGACACCCTACCCTAGATCAGGCTGGCCACAGCCTCATCCAGCCTGGCCTTAAACATCTCCAGGGATGTGGCCCCAACGACCTCCCTGGACAACTTATTCCAGGGTCTCACCACTCTCATGGTGAAGAACTTCCTCCTCATGTCCAGTCTGAATCTGCCCATCTCCAGCTTTGCTCCATTATCCCTAGTCCTGTCACTACCTGATAGCCTAAAAAATAGTAAGAGAAATAAAGGTTTGCAAACAATGGTATGGGGATGAGTTACATGTGTGTGCATGACAGTGAAGATAAGAGGAACAATCAGCAGACTTTAGAATAATCTATAACATTTAGATTATTTATTCTATTTAGAATAATCTATAATCATCCATAGACTTTAGAATATCCAATCTAATGAGATCTGAGGAAAAAAATAAAATGGATTAAGCTTTCTGTATTGTATGGGCATTCCACTGAAGGAAAAGCATGGGGTTCTGATGTCCATTTAGAATAGAATCATAGAATGGTTTAGGTTGGAAAGGACCTCAAAGATCATCCAGTTCCAAATCCCCACCACAAGCAGGGACACCTCCCACTGGAACAGGTCGCTTGAGGCCTCATCCGGCCTGGCCTTGAACAGCTCCAGGGAGGGAGCAGCCACAACCTCCCTGGGCAACCTGTGCCAGTGTTTCACCACCTTTACAGCAAAGAACTTCCTCCTAACATCCCATTTAAATCTCCCCTCTGCCAACTTAAACACATTTATCAAGGGACAAAATTATTCTAAGAGGTCTGGTGGTAAAAAAAAGACCAGACCACAATAACATGAAAACATTAATTAATTCCAATAAAGTGAAAGTGGTTAGCTGACCTAAAGAACCCTCAGCATACTAAGAAGGAAAATATATAACACATAAGGTGGAAAAACAGTTCAGTGTTCCTCCTTGAAGAGGTGATCAAAATCCAGAAAGCGATGGCTGAGGCTTTTACAAGCTAAAGCGAAAATTAAAGGGATGAGGATTAACAGAACACGATGCGATCCAATTTTGTTATGTTAATTTTTCTCTTTCATTTAACTTCTATCCCTCCTTCAAAAGTCCTATTATATCGCAAGCTCTAATAAACTCGGGGAAATAGCAGAGAAAACTGACAGCTCTAGATTTCACTCAGCCTCATCTTCATAGATTCTCTACAGCTAGGGTGATATATCATTGATATGTTGTATATCACGTTATTGACTGAAAGGTTGTCAAAGCCAGGGAAGTATTTCATAGAATGGCTTAGGTTGGAAGAGACCTCAAAGATCATCCAGTTCCAAGCCCCTGACATAGGCAGGGACACCTCCCACTAGATCAGGTCGCTCGAGGTCTCATCCAGCCTGGCCTTGAACACCTTCAGGGAGGGAGCAGCCACAACCTCCCTGGGCAACCTGTGCCAGTGTCTCACCACCCTCACTGTGAAAAACTTCCTCCTAACATCCCACCTAAATCTGCCCTCTGCCAGTTTAAACCCATTCCTCTTCATCCTGTTATTACAAGACCTTGTGAATAGTCCCTCCCCAGCCCTCCTGTAGGCCCCCTTCAGATACTATAAGGTCTCCATGAAGCCGTCTCTTCTCCAGGCTGCAGAGCCCCAACTCTCTCAGCCTGTCCTCATGGCAGAGCTGCTGCAGCCCTCTGATCATCTTCATGGCCCTCCTCTGGACTCCCTCCAGCAGTTCCATGTCCTTCTTGTACTGGGGGCTCCAGAGCTGCAACACAGTACTCCAGGTGGGGTCTGAGGATTGCAAAGGAGTAGAATCCCCTCCCTTGCCCTGCTGGCCACACTGCTGTCAATGCAGCCCAGCACACAGTTGCTGTCTGGGCCTCATGTGCACACTGCAGGCTCATGTTGAGATTGCCATCAACCCAGACCCCCAGTCCTTTTCCTCAGGACTGCTCTCCAGCCACTCATTTGTAAGAGATGCAGAGAAATGTGCAATGCTAGTAAACAGGAATCTCTGACATTGTGGATTTGAATAACTTTGAGCAATTAAGTGGGACAAGGTAAATGAGTAATTGGGTTTTGGGCAGATCCAGAATGATGTAAACCCAAAGAAAAAAAAGAAAAAAAAGCAGGACATGCTGAACTGAAATCAATTCCCAAGAAATGAGGCCAGCCATGCCAGAATTTTGGCAACTACACAATGAACTGCATTGATAGGTACTGGCAAGAGTCCTTTCCATGAAATGATGTTTGTAACAGAAGCTCTAGAACAGAAATAGAGACACAACCAGAGTGTGGCATATGAGACATAGCACAAAGAGCTGTGATGTTGAAGGCTACCTGCAAAGCTCAGAATGGGATGTTGCCACTTCATGGAGAAACAGGATGACACTTTATTTTAATTCATAAAGACCTCAGTTGCTCACGAGAAAAACAAAATAATTCAAAGTTGTCAGCATTGAGAGTATTTTTCATTCCTAATTTAAAAAAAAAAAAAAGAAAGAAAGAAAAAGGATTTCCAAGTACATTTTCCAGAAGCTCTAATTGTTTAATTAAGCATGTACTAATGAATAGTAACCACTCAGGTGATGAAAAGCTTTAACAAAATCCAAATCCAAAGAAAATAAGCACAGTCTATTTCCTGGAGCATTTTATGTTTTCAAGAGTTCTACAAAACCGAAATGTAGGCCTGAAGTCTTTTGGGACATAGTTACTGCCTTTTCCTTTCTTATGCTGTATGTCCCACACCAACTTAAGGCAGAAATACTACCATCTTGAGAAGAGGCTGAGGGAGCTGGGGTTGTCTAGCCTGGAGAGGATGCTCAGGAGTGACATTATTGCTGTCTACAACTACCTACAGGGAGGTTGAAGCCAGGTGGGTTTGATCTCTTCTCCCAGGTAACCAGCAACAGAACGAGGGGACACAGCCTCAAGTTGTGCCAGGGGAGGTATAGGCTGGATGTTAGGAAGAAGCTCTTGACAGAGAGAGTGATTGGCATTGGAACAGGCTGCCCAGGCAGGTGCTGGAGTCACTGTCCCTGGAGGTGTTCAAGGAAAGACTTAGTGCCATTGGATAGGTCTGGGTGCTAGGTTGGACTGGGTGATCTTGGAGGTCTCTTCCAGCCTGGCTTACTCTATTCTATCTGGGTTTGATGCTACTTTTTCTGCTGCTTAGATTCTTAACATTTGAATAGGAGCAGAGAGGGTGTCTGCAGAGTAGAATTTTCTCCCTAAATAACAAATGCCATCTTCTGACAAAACAAAAGTCAGGGCAAAGCTCCTGTGTGAAAACAGTAATTCAGAAAGATAATTAACACAGTTTCTATTACACAGACATATAATTTGCAATTCTGAAACCCCTCATTTCCTACACCCAATGTGTGTGGCAAGGCAGTTACGTGATGAATCACAGAACCAGCCAGGTTGGAAGAGACCTCCAAGATCATCCAGTCCAACCTATCACCCAGCCCTATGCAATCAATTAGACCATGGCACTAAGTGCCCCATCCAGTCTTTTCTTGAATACCTCCAGGGACAGTGACTCCACTACCTCCCTGGGCAGACCATTCCAATGCCAATCACTCTCTCTGCGAAGAATTCCCCATAACATTCAGCCTATACCTCCCCAAACAACTTGAGACTGTGTCCCCTTGTTCTGTTGCTAGTTGCCTGGATGAATAAACCATCCCCACCTGGCTACAACCTCCCTTTAGGTAGTTGTAGACAGCAATGAGGTCACCCCTGAGCCTCCTCTTCTCCAGGCTAAACACCCCCAGCTGCCTCAGTCTCTCCTCACAGGGCTGTGCTCCAGGACCCTCACCAGCTTTGTCACCCTTCTCTGGACACAAGTAGAGATTTGTTATCTTCCAGCCTTCCTTTATGCCTCACTAAAATAATTTCTGCTTTTAAGTAGGACACATTTCAAAAGTGCAAACCTGTATTGTCTAGGAAATCCTTTCAGAAAACTCTGATTCCCAAGAATCAAAGCTACTGAATCTATCTCTGTCTGTCATGTACGAAGACCTTTGGACTCAAAAGATTGATTTTAAACACACTGCTTAGAAGATTAAGGGCCTTAAAAATACAGTGCCTACAGGATTTGTAACAAGAGAACAAGAAAGATGGCCTTAAATACAGCGACTGAAGGAACAACACCTACACAAGTGCATGTGTTGTCAGACATCATAGAAGCGAATGGAAGAAAACACTTCTAAAAGCAGCAATTATTCACATTAATTTTAGACAGAATGTCAGGACAAAGTATCAGGTTTGCTGGAGAAACCAGGTAATTTGTAGCTGCTGCTTGCTGCCATAGCTACTAGCGTTGACGAGGCTGTTACTGGCTGAGCTGGCACCCTGAAAATACATAAACCATTTTGGAACAGTGTTTATAGGAGGGAAAAAAAATGATTTTCTAAAATGGGGAAAAACAATTTTCTCTAAAATGAAACAAAAAAACTAAACAAAGAAACAAACTGAAACAAAACCAAGCAACCAAAGAAACCCTCAAAAAACAAAAAAACCCAACAACCAACCAACCAACCAAAAAACCCAAAAACCAAACCAACCAAACAAAAAAACTCCAAAAAACAAACCAACCAAACAAAAAAACCAAAAAAGAAAATAAAACCAAAAAAGAAAATAGAACCAAACAAAAAAACAACCAACAAACCGAAAACACCCTAAACAAAACAAACCAAACAAACAAAAAAACAAACAAAAAACCCCCAATGAAATAAAACCAAACAACAAAAAAAAGCCAAACAAAACAAACCAACCAAAAAAACCCAAACAAAACCAACGAACTGAAAAAAACAACAAAAAAACAACAACAGAAAAAAACAACCACTAAACAAAACAAACCAACCAAAAAAACCCAAACAAAACCAATGAACTGAAAGAAAAACAAAACAAACAAAAAAAACCTAAATAAAACAAACCAACCAAACAAAAAGCAAACAAACAAAAAACCCCAACAAAATAAAACCAACCAACCAACAAAAAACCCCAAACAAAACCAACCAAAAGAAAAAAAAAGAAAGAAAAACACCACCAAACTCAAACAACAAACAAACAAAACCAAAGAAATCACCAAACTCGTTTTAACCCTTAAATATTTCCCTTGGAAGTTTTAAAAATTAAAAGGGAAATTTAAAAAAGGCAATTTCCCCCTCCCAAAAAATCCCACAAAATCATATTTCACAAATTCCAATTACTGCACACGATAAGGCTCAGCAGGTTTTTGTTAGAGTGGTATTGAGCAGGGCACAGAGGTAAAAAAATGTTAACAGTGCCATCCCCGAAGAGATGAATATCTTAAAAGACAATCCAGAGTATCTGGCCTCATGTAGGGGAAGGTGTTGAAAAATAAAGTTTAAAAATGAAAATCGCAGTTTACTCCCTGAAGAGAGAACTTTCTCGCATACAGATTTTAAAGGCATCTTTCTTGCCAACAGCCATATGTACCAGGTATCCTCTGAGTATTCCAGGAAAGATTTTCAGGCTGCTTTCTGGGACCAGAAGACTGCACAAAAGTATCTTCGACTAAACGCCTTCACTGCACTGAGAAAGTAGGGCTGTGTTTTCCCCGCAATGCTTACAGAAATTCCCAACATCATTCATTCCATTGCACCCTACACACTTTTGTCTAAAAGAGAACTTCCTCCTGGTTTCCACTGAGACAAGAGCACACTTTTAGTAAAGAACATTTGTATATTTATTATTTCTGAGAATTAATGCATAGTTGCTTCCTAGCTGCATGGAAGTTTGTTTTGTGATTATTTTATGCATCTGTAGAGGGCTAAATGCTGATTTATGGTGTTTACTGAAACCGGTTTGGTTTAAGGTTGGTCTCTTCTCCCAGGCAACCAGGAATAGAACAAGGGGGGACAGTCTCAAGTTGTTCCAGGGGAGGTATAGACTGGATGTTAGGAGGAAGTTCTTGCCAGAGAGAGTGATTGGCATTGGAATGGGCTGCCCAGGGAGGTGGTGGAGTCACCATCCCTGGAGGTGTTCAAGAAAAGCCTGAATGGGGCACTTAGTACCATTGGCTAGGGCTGGGTGATAGGTTGGACTGGATGATCTTGGAGGTCTCTTCCAAGCTGGCTTATTCTGTTCTGTTCTTTGAGATCTCTGATTGAGAGAGCTCCTATCTGCAAGACAGATACTGGTGGCTGCACTGCAGGTGGGAGACATGCAGGTGATATTCTTTAGACTTCTGCTCTATGTCTTTTAAAGGCTGTGACATTTTTGTAGTGCCAGCCCTGCTTGTACCAGCAACACAGTCAGGCTATAGAGCTGGAGATGAGAACATGCAAATGTAGAGCGACACAAAAATAATAAACACCCCAGCTCAGACCCAACACTAAGTAGTGAACAAAAATGTTTTGATCAGGGAGTAAAAGCATTTCATTCACTCAATGCCCTTTTTTCTAACAACCTGGCTTATTCTATTCTATTCTATTCTATTCTATTCTATTCTATTCTATTCTATTCTATTCTATTCTATTCTATTCTATTCTATTCTATTCTATTCTATTTCTTTTCTATTCTATTCTATTCTATTCTATTCTATTCTATTCTATTCTATTCTATTCTATTCTATTCCATTCCATTCCATTCCATTCCATTCTGTTCTATTCCATTCTATTCCATTCCGTTCTATTCTATGATATTCTATTCTATTCTTTCCAAGTCCCTTCCAACCCCTGACATTCTATGATTCTATGAAATACCATTCATTCAATTTTAAGTCTGCTTAGAGAGTTAAAATTGTTTTTCCTACTAGGCATGCTGGAAAGCTGATCACAATTTCTGACGATTAGCAGAGACCACAAACTTGATGATGCCCTTTTGGCCCCTTTCTGCCATTCCTTGATTAGGGATTTATTAAACTGCTTATTATCAAGTTGTTGCAATTTAGAACATTGTGTAACTGTGTGCAGCAGCTGAATGATAAAGAGGTATTTTACATCAATTAGACGAATGTGATAGCAGGTCAAATTTTACACAGAGGAAAGTTAGAACTTTCTAATTTATGTGCTGTAGGGGGGGAAAAAAAAAGGATGTGGAGAACCAATCTGGGTGATCAGAAGATTTGGATTTGTCTAGTTGTATTCCAAACTTGGGCAATGTAAAACATAAAGGTAAGAGAGCAGGACAAGAGAAGTTATTCTGTCCCTGTAGTCAGCACTGGTCAAGACACAACTTGAGTACAACTTGAGTACTGTGTCCAGTTCTGGGACTTCTCAATTCAAGAGAGATGTTGAGATACTGCAATGTGTCCAGACAAGGGTGACAAAGTTGGTGAGTGGCCTGGAGCACAGCCCTGTGAGGAGAGACTGAGGGAGCTGGGGTTATTTAGCCTGGAAAAGAGGACGTTCAGGGATGACCTCATTGCTGTCTACAACTACCTGAAAGGATGTTGTAGCCAGGTGGGGTTGGTCTTTTCTCCCAGGCAACCAGGGAGAGAACAAGGGGACATAGTCTCAGGTTGTGCCAGAGGAGGTATAGGCTGGATATTAGGAGAAAGTTGTTGACAGAGAAAGCGATTGGCATTGGAATGGGCTGCTCAGGGAGCTGGTGGAGTCGCCATCCCTGGAGGTTTTCATGAAAAGCCTGGATGGAGCACTTAGTGCAATTGGCTAGGGCTGAGTGATAGTTTGGACTGGATGATCTTGGAGGTCTCTTCCAACCTGGCTGAATCTATTCTATTCTATTCTATTCTATTCTATTCTATTCTATTCTATTCTATTCTATTCTATAAGCCAGCTCTCTATTTCCAGCTTAGAGATTTTTTTTTCAACATTAATAAAAGAAAGGGAGGAATTCAGAAAGCAGGAAGGAATTTGGAAGGCAGGAATTCAGAAGGAAGGAATACGGAAGGAAGGATTCAGATGGAAGGAATTCAAAAGAATGGAAGGAAGGCATTCATAAAGAATTCAAAAGAAAAGAAGGAAGCAATTCAGAAGGAAGGAATTTGGGAGGAAGGAATTTAGAAGGAAGGACAGAATTTGGAAGGAATTTGGAAGGAAGGCAGGCAGGAAGGAGGGAAGGCAGAAACCTGACAGACATCCTTGGAAATATTAAAAACCCATCTAGATATGGTCCTGTGCAACCTGCACTAGGTGACCCTGCTTGAGCAAGAGAGCTGAACAAGATGACCTCCAGGAGCCCCTTCTAATCTCAAACACTGTGAATCTGGGATTCTAATAAAAGTAGAAGACAAGAGCTGAAATTGCTGAAGTGCATCTTTCTCTGTCCTAATCCTTGGTATGCATAAAACCTTAACTACAGTATTAAAATTCTTTGCACTTAATTTAGAAACTCAATAGCTGCAAAAATTCAATACNAAAAAAAAGGAGTCAAAGATAAAATGCAACAGCAGTCAGCAGCCTGTTCATGTGAGTCATAACCACAGAACTTTAAACCATCCGATTTCACAACTATTCCCCTATGATTTATAGTTCTTACATTCAATCAAATTTAGAAGTTTAATAAAGCACAGGAAGAAAAAAAAAAAATCCCTTGACATGTCTGCATTTTCACCGTACCAGATTTAGCTAAAATTTCTCTTTATAAAAACGAGGAGTCTTAATTTCATCGTCGTCGGTACCTGAAAATGTCTTGTGCCCGTTCAAGGATGGGATTTAAAACTAAATCCTGATTAAAACACAGAATGACTACAGAAAAAAAAAAAAAGTAAAAAGGATGAGATAATACACTATGTCTGCTTTCTGTTGAGAGTCTTCGTAAGTGTACACACACACACACATACACATTCTCCTTGCAAAGAAAGGGCATTTAGAAATTATATTCAAATGGAAATTAAAGGGAAGGTTGTATATGCTGTGTCAGCATATCAGAATACTATTTCAGCAAGACCTACAATTCCATTTCTATGGCAAGAAAGTCTCACATAACCTCAACACCAAATTGTTTAGCAGGTAAAGCATCTCAAATGGTTTTGCTTCTCAGAATGAAGAGGAGAAATGAGAAACCTCATGAAGTTCAACAAGGCCAAGTGCAAGGTCCTGCATCTGGGTCGAGGCAATCCCAGGCACAAATGTATGAGCTGGCACTGTGCACTTGCAGCCCAGAAAGCCAACCAGAGCCTGGGCTGCATTAGGAGAAGTGTGGCCAGCAGGGCCAGGGAGGTGATTCTCCCCCTCTACTCTGCTCAGCTGAGACCCCATTTGTAGTACTGAGTCCAGTTCTGGAGCCTCTATTGCAAGAGGAATGTGGACATGCTGGAGCATGTCCAGAGAAGGGCCACGAGGATCATCAGAAGGCTGGAGCATCTCTCCTATGAGGACAGACTGAAAGAGTTGGGGCTGTTCAGTCTGGAGAAGAGGAGGCTGCCAGGTGACCTCCTTGTGGCCTTCCAGTATCTGAAGGGGGCCTACAGAAAAGCTGGGGAGGGACTTTTCAGGCTCTCAGGTAGTGAGAGAACTAGGGGGAATGGAGCAAAGCTAGAGGTGGGGACATTCACACTGCATGTGAGGAGGAAGTTCTTCACCATGAGAGTAGTGAGAGTCTGGAATGGGTTGCCCAGGGGGATGGTTGGGGCCACATCCCTAAAGGTGTCTAATGCCAGGCTGGATAAGGCTCTGTCCAGCCTGATCTAGGGCAGGGTGTCCCTGGACACAGCAGCGGGGGTTGGGACTAGATGATCCTTGTGGTCCCTTCCAACCCTGACTGATTCTATGATTCTATGAAATTCTAAAAGCTGTAATTAGACTGGGTTACTTTGTTGTTTGGTTGGACTTTTAGTAGTTTGGGGGTTTTGAGGAGCTCTTCTATGTTTTTGTGGAGGTTTTAAATTTATCAGGACAAAGGGCAATATGGGTATAAACTGGAGCACAGGATATTCTACCTTAACATGAGGAAGAAGCTCTTTACTGTAAGAGCCATGGAACACTGGAACAGGCTCCCCAGAGAGGTTGTGAAGACTGTCAAGACCTGTCTGGATGCATTCCTGTGTGACCTGAGATAACCTGTATGGTCCTGCTCTGGCAAGTGGGTTGGACTTGATGACCTCCTTGAATCCCTTCTAACCCCTAACATCCTGTGATAAAGTCTGTATCATTCATTGGTTTACTCTGGCAGAGGGTTGGACTCAACGATCTATGGAGGTCTCTTCCAACCCCTGACATCCTGTGATCCTGTGATACTGTACATGACCTGAACCAGGATTGCCTTATCCATGCACAGCAGTACAGGATCTCATTAAATTGTCTTATCCATTCTGAATCAGGATTGCTTTATCCATCCACAGCAGTTCAGGATCTTGCCTTATGGTACTGGGCTGTTTCAAATACCTAATGACTTTACATTTCCAGCAATGCTAATATACAATAATAAGCCATAGGCATTAAAGTTTTGAAGTCATCTTTAAAAAAGCTTATTCATTCTCAATTGACTCATTTCCAATCTTAGTCTTACCAAAAAAAAAAAAAAAAAAGGAAAACTGAAAGNATAAAAAAAAAAAAAAAAAAAAAAAAGGAAAACTGTAATCAATTCTGCTTAATAACCTTCCAAAATTAACCAACTCAAAAGAGAGATTTTAAATGTTCTGACATTAATGGCTGTATTACCAATAAATCTTTTCAGTCAAAACTGTATAAAGTACAAACTGCTTCTCTGTTGTAATCTTTCTGTTCTCAGTTGTAATCTTTCTGTTCTTCTGTTGATGGGGTTATTTTTTAATAATTCATTAGCCAAGGATGAGCACACCTCAATATAGAATCACATCTCTACAACAAAACATTCTGGTCTTCTGCTTACTAAAGCAAGAATTCCTCCTTATTTCCCATTGCATCTCACCTACTAAAATTCTATCTACAATTTTTTTCTAATTTTCAAGTGCTCCAAATATTCCCTGTGCTATAATTTAGAAGCCTGACAGGAATTGCAGATACCAGAACTCCAGTGCAATTTCAGGTTAACTTCATCTTTATTGAAGGTTGATAGGTTTTGATCCGTTTCCTAGGTGAAGCCATTATACCAATATTCCATCTGACACATCTATTAAGGATGTTGTTTTTGGAATGTAAGAACCCTGACTAAAGTGAAAGGCAAGTCGCAGCTCTCAAATCAACCCAATTTTGTTCATAATTCTTTCAGTGAAATTTATCACATCTGTTGGCTTTGTTTTAAACTTCAAACTGCTCAACAAATTTCAAGATCAAATATTTAAGCAACAATCCATCTGTTCTTTGGGATAGGTAACTTCAAAGCGGTAAGATGTTCTATTGTGATGGGCTAGAGTGGATTCCTCCCCCAGTAGCTAATTATTGACCTGCCCCAGACAGAGAAAAATTCACTACAACTCAGACTTTAGAAAGTTAGAAAAATTAAATTGTTTTTTTAAAAAAAGTTTAAACTAAATATAACTGTACAGACAGAATAAACCATTATGGAATGTATTAACCTTAGAGAAGATGGGGATGGGGACAAGTAGCGGCAAAGCAGCAGCCAAAACAGTGGCAGGGGAAGATAGCAGTGGGCGTAGCAGAAGCAGCTAAAGCAGTCATACAAACTATGCTTCCAGACATAAAGCTTTTGACGCTCCAATGAAATTATATTAACTTATCCACTGTTGCCATTTTATGGCCTATCTCTGGAATGTTCCCCTCTCCACTCAGAGATTCCAGTACTCTTCCACCTCTAAGTTTCTCTGTTCCTAATATTTTTTTATGTCTGACTAGAAATCTACCTCAGACGGCCACATTTGTTCAAAAGTGTTTGTCCTGGAAGGCTAATAGGCCTAAAACATGTCATCGATTGCCCCACCCTTCTCTTGATGGAGGAAGCAAGGGCAGGAGGAAAACAAAGGCTCCCAAAGTGCTAAACAGCTACCCACAGGTATTTAGGTACTTGTTAGTGTCTTGCCCAAATAAGGGTAAGCAAGCCCTGGGTTCACCTTAAATGGTCAGTTTTGGAAATGTTTTTTCTGATCGGTGAATCTCTGTGAACAAAGGAGCAATTACACTCGGGCAAATAATATACATGGAGCTAAGCAGCAAGCAGCAGTGCTCTGCTCTGATAATGTGCTCTCATAATGTGCTCTGCTCTGCCTCATCCTTCAGACCAGCTTAGCTTTGATGTACAAGCTTTGACTACCTGGAAACTCACTGTGTCTAAAGTTTACCAGGAGAAGGCATTAAGTGCCTCAAAATGTGGCCAAAAGTGCCACCAACACCATGCTGGCTGCACATCTGCAAGACATCTTGCCTGCACCTGTGCAAACCTCCATGCCAAGTCTGGAGTCCAGGAGGAACCAGGACCAGGTCAGAGATTGTCTGCCTCTTTCCCAGCACCCTGTTAGAGCCTGGGACGAACTAGAAGCCTCAACAGCTATTAAGACACTGAAAGAACACCATACAAGTGTTTGAGTACTATCTGGAAACTGTAGTTAGCCCTGGGAATATGGAGATAATATTTTGTGGGTAAATACATAAAGCCTCTTTCTATCAGAATCCAAGTGCCTTCTGCCTTGAGCAGGAAGAAGTCTCCCTTGAGTGTGAGCAGCATATTGGCTGCAAGATTCTCTTTCCAAAGTAGTTTAATATTTGTTGCATTACTGCTAGTTATTTCTTAAGTGTTCTAGATTCCCTGCCTTCTCTCTGTGTAATACTTTTCATGATGATGCAAAGAACCTGTTATTAAAAATTATGGATTGTGGCGAGATTCCTGAATATAAAAATTAATAAGCAATACTAATTTGGGAATAAATCCTGCCCATGTTGTTACAGTGTTCTAATAAAATAGTAGGTATAGTATGTTCCTTAAAGAAAACCAAACTGAATGCATCATCCTACAAAATAAGTGATGTTCCCAGGTTTGTATTTTTGCCCTACTAACCTGAGCTTCCTTGCTCCATTTGGTTCTAGCTCCAGTTTATAAAACCTAATATTGAACAGTGGATTGTGATCAGTTCATTAGTGTGTGCCTTTATCTGAACCCCCAAACTCCAATTAGTTCTCTGAGTAGCATAGAAAAAGTAAGCCAGGATACTCACATTGCATTTTCAGGAGGAGTGAGAACAAGCTCTGAATCACCAGAGAGGCGACTGGAAAAAGATTAGGGAGTGGTGGTGAAATAAATCTGACAAGAGTGCAAGTCTATGAGATGGACATTTGCTGGCAGCTTTAGAAAACGAGTACGAGAAGACATGATTCTGCACTTAGGAAGGACAAAGTGTGATGTCAAAAAGACTTATCAAAACTTTTCTAGAGTGTTGAGGAAGTCAGGCTTTTAGTTTCTGTGCTATGACTGTCCACAGGCCTCAGCATACTTCTATTTCATCCATAGTCATGACTGACCTAATAAAGAACGGAAAACCTCTCAGAAATCTTTACTACTGTGGATTGGACTGTCATGAAAAAAGTATATGGTCCGAGGGAGTAGAATTTTAACTGCAACTGAAATATACTATCAGAAGCAAAGCCTGAGTTCAGAACTGAGAATGCAGTCTGTAAGCAGATCAACAATTAGAAGCTTAGGCTGGAGTTAATAATTAGGGTTGGAAATTGCCTTTCTGAACCTGCAGTTTGAAAAACTTCAGCAGCTTGAATCAGATCAGAATAATCAGAAACTGCATCAGCCTGGCTAAGAGCAAACATTTCATCAATCTGGGAGTAACAGTCATACTCAATGGGTCAAGAAACACCTCAGACCCTCAGTACAGATGCTAAATGTCTGGCCGTATGTATATTTTTCAATTAAGTGCCTAAAAGAGAAGCTTTTATAAAGAGTAAAGATAACTGCCCCTTAAATGTTACAATATTTAAGGTGTTGAGAGAGAAACTGCACTTTTATTGTTTTCTGAAGCCTGTTCCAATGCTGCGCTTATATGTCATATAACAGAGCTTGGTTTGAAATGTTAAGCATCCATAAAAAAGGTGATATGATAATATCTTGTGCTAATGGCACCATTATCAAGCTATGAAATGATGCCATTATTTTGCCCAACTGTGTGGCTTCATGCCCAAGGCCGTTGTTCCAGCTGGGAAGAACAACTCACAGTAATACGGCACATTATGAAATTTCCCTTATGTATTTGCAAGAGGTTTCATAAGCAGAGTGCAAGCCACGGTGTTATGTAATAAAAGTCTCCTGATTTATATCTGCCAGCAAGAAAAAAAAATCCTGTCAAACCACCCATTCCTACAACTGCAAAAAAAAAAACAAAAAACCAAACCCAACTATATATATATGTATTCTAAAGGCTAATTAAAATGGAAAAAAAGTTGGTATGAACCTCATGCTCAAACACTTGTTATAGAAATCATTTCCCACACATTCTGCAAGCAAGCCAGCTGTCAGAAATTAGGATCATAAACCATAAACAGGTCAGTAGAAAAAAGCAAAAAGCAAAAAAAAAAAAAAGCCAGGACAAGACAGAGCTTAATGCATATTAAAACAGTGATTCCAAAGATAATACGACATCTGCAACGCTTCTCTGCATCTTGAATCTTGTCTGGCTTATATACACAAACTACAACGCACCTCTCTGAGTGTTCTTGAGTCACTCAGTCTCCCACTTTGTCTCTCAAGTCAAAGAAAAGATGATCTGAAAGACCTGCAATGGCATCTTAACACATTCATTATTAACGTCTGGCCAGTCACTGGCTTTGTACTTCAAGCCTGATCATTAGCTTGTACATTCCTCTTCACGCTCGCAAATTGAAGCTGCAAAGGGAAGGATAATTCTTGGCATCGCTCTCACACAAGAAGCAAAGCTAAATTATGACATCAGTTGCAGACTGACTCAATAGTAAATTACCAAATCCAATTTACTCGGGACCTTGTAATTTAGTTTCAATCTAATTTAATTCAATTTAAGATGTGATATATAAATGCTGATTAGGAGGCTGTTGCATAAGAATATAAAGTACTTAAGTTCCTTAAGTTCCTACTGTTTAAGCTACAGTAGTTTTTTTTTTTTTTTTTTTTTTTTTGTTGTTGTTCTTTCAAAGACAGAATTGAATGGCATTAGGAACCACAAAAAACAAATGTTAATAAAAATAAGTCTGGAATTCATGCCAATTAACTTTACAGCATGATTTTCCAGCAAGCAGGAGGGGGAAAAATATCTTTCTTTGCACATAAACTTAACTACAAATACACTCTGAAATCTACAGAACAGGTGACACTGACAGAGTCTTATCCTTGTGCAATGAAACTACTGCTCTTTACAAATTAATTATATTGATGTTTGAAATTTAGAGGGTTTCATTATGTGGCCACAAAAAAAAAATAGTTTTAAGCTTCATTCAGAGAAAATATTTAACATACTTTACCTTTCCTATCCAAAATAAAACTAAAAATATCTTTCATATTATTAGAAAATAGATGAGCTTTTGGAAATAAAATGCACCTGGTGGTCTGAAGTCACAACCTAGTTCTTGCAGCCTGCCTCCCATTAAGACTAACTTGCAAAAGCTTTTTCAAAAATACTTCTCATATGATGATGAATAAATAAAAGTTATGCTCTAGAAGTATCTTTTAGAACGATCAGCAAATAGTCAGATTCATCCTATTTAGCCAAGCTGTCAGACATTCGCTTTTGGCTGAATAAATGGTTAAAGAATCAAATTAATTAAAACACTTAATTACGATCCACTTAGTACTTAAAAAGAATAAGATGAAGAGGGAAAAGCTATTAATTTGTAGCTGATCACCTTATTTCAGTGAAATCACCTGAAAATTCCCCTTGTTTCCCTTATGGTGATGTCCTGTAGTACTCTAAATATTTGGCAGTGATCTTCACTGCCTTTATAGTCTGGAGACCTTGTCACAGAAAGTGTGAACAACTTATGTTCTTCTCTGCTGCTTCAAATCTAATAAATATTCCTCACAGAGTGATTTGCCATTGGAATGGGCTGCCTAGGGAGGTGGTGGAGTCGTGTTCAAGAAAAGGCTGGATGGAGCACTTACTGCCATTGGATAGGGCTGGGAAATAGGTTGGACTGGATGATCTTGCAGTAGAGCTGCTCTGTGCTGCCTCTGCCTCACTGTTCTGCCTCAGTGTGTGCTGCTCTGCTCTGCAGACTGCTTGGCTTGTACAACATGGTCTGCTCATGCTTCAGACCAGCTTAGCCCTGATGTTTGGGTTTGAACTACCTGAAAACTTAAGTGCCTCAAGTTTCCCACAAGAAGGCATTAAGTGCCTCACACCATGGTGAGAAGTGCCAGCAACATCATGCTCTGCACATCTGCAAGGGATCCTACCTGTGCCTCTGCAAACCTCTGTACCAAGAGGAACCAGGATCAGGTCAGATCTCATCTGCCTCTTTCTCAGCACCCTGCTAGAGTCAGGGAAGGTCTGGAAGCCTCTCAACAGATATCAAGATATTGAGCAGTTCCAACACTGCCACAAAGGAGCCAGGGACTATCTCTGAATTCTACTCCACTGCTGTGAGCAGAACAGACTTTCCCCATGGCTCCAGGCTGCCTGTTTATAAGTGGGGCAAGGCCACTTTGTGGCTAAACTTTTCCAATCTTCTGATCCTCCTAAATTAATGAATTGCCCAATAAGCATCCTTGTGAAGATTTTCCTGACTGAATTAGAACCCAAATTTAACTGGTTTGGATACAGTTTGTGGGTGAGGCTTTTCTAGAAATAAAATAACTATGTATTTTATAATTCCTGCCTCGTTAATTGCCCACAATCAATTCAGTACCTAGCACAGTTATACAAACAGAAGTATGTCAGAAATCAGGCTAACCCCACTGGTAACTGTCATTTGCAATTTACGTAGTTGTAGTAACGCTGAAGCTATAAAGGACAATTAAAATACTTAATCTGCAATTTCGTTAGCGTTTTATTTTGCAATCTGCACGGGTAAATTAAAAACTGCCATGATAACATTCAAGGTACACTATAAGAAACTGCCCTGTGGGATCCAAAATAATCACAAAAGGTATCTACACAAATACACATTCTACTTTTTCTGGTTTTTTCCCCCCCCTCTCTTTTCTCCACTAAGGTTTGGGTTTGTTTTTTTTTTCCCCCTCTTTTCTACACTAAGTGTATTAAACATTTGATGCTTAGGGATGTAATTCCTTTTGTTGTTTTGCTCACTGTTTGACAAAATATTTTGCCCTCAAGCAAAGACACATTTGCCTGCAATATCTTTGTAGCACATTGCAAATAGCTGCTATACTTGTCGAAATATTAAAAAAAAAAAAAAGAAAAAAAAAGAAAAAAAAAAAAAAAAAAAACAGTGAAGGATTTTATTAGAAAAGCAGCAAAGGTGTAAGAGACAGCTGAAGAGGCTGTGATGGTGTGATCCTTTTTACACTCTTACTACTTGGTTGTTACAGGGTAATGCAGTAAGATAGCTGGATGCTTCAGTGCAAATACAGCATGACAGGATCTGCGCATCTCCTGTTAACCTGCTTTTCCTGTACTCAAATTTTAACCTGCCCAAATCTTTCTCTCTATATATCAGAGCTTCACACAGTGGTTGTGGGTGGAAGGCACCCCTGGAACTTTCCAACCCTTCCTACTCAAGCACAGCCAGATAAAGCTGGTTTCCCATGAATATGTCCACATGGCTCCTAGGGTGGAGACGACTCAGTCTCTCGAGGTAACCATGACGGGATCTGTGCATTTCCTGCTAACCTGTTTTTCCTGTATTCAAATTTTAACCTTCCCAAATCTTTATATATACATACCAGAGTTTTACACAGTAGTTGTGGGTGGAAGGCACAACTGGAACTTTCCAACCCTTCCTATTCAAGCATAGCCAGATAAAGCCAGTTGCCCATGAACATGTCTGTGTGGCTCCTAGGGTGGAGACTCCTCAGTCTCTCGAGGTAACCTGTGCCAGTGCTCAGCTCTAATAGTTTTTAAAATGTTTCCCTGTGCTCAGATGGAGCCTCCAGTGCATCAGTTTGTGCCTACTGTCTCTGTTCCCATCTCTTGGCACAAGCAACTTGAACCTGGCTCCATGTTTGTACCCTTCCTTCAGATATACATTGATGAAATCTCCCCTAACCTTTCTTCAGGCTCTATTCTCTCCCTTATAGGAGAGATGCTCCAGATTATCATCTTAGAGACCCTTTGTTGAACTCTCTCCTGTAGCTCTTGTACATGGGAGCCCAAGAGTGGACATAGTACTCCAGATATGCCCTCACCAGTACTGATTAGAGCAGAAGGATCTCCTCCCTTAACCTGCTGGCAACACATTGCATAATTAAGCTCAGGATATCATTCAACTTCTTCGTAAGAAGAGCACATTGCTAGTTCAGGGTCAGTTTGGTGGCCAATAGAACCCCCAGGACCTTTTCTGGAAAGCTACTTTCCAGCTGGACAGTCCCCCAACATGTACTGCTGCATCACTTTGACTTTCCTTTCTTGAACTTCACCTCTCCAGGTCCTCCTGGCTCACAGCACAGCCCCTCAGCATATCAGCAGCTCCTCCTGGTTTTGTGTCACGACCAAACTTGCTGAGGGTACAGTCTGCCCCATCATTCACAGGAACACACTGAAACCCAAAGCATTATTCCACAAATGATGATTTCACTAACTAACTGAACAATAAATTAACTCCAGGACAAATAGGATCAATAAAAAGAAGCAGTTCTGAGATTGCAGTAATTCTGGTCTGTATATAGAAGTGAATATGGAAATATATGGACAAGAATTATGTCAAGGAACATATATGTATATGTTAATTTCATATATATATATATATACATATATATATACATATATATATATAATTTTTAATTATACCTGTATAAAATAACTGTAAATGGCATCAGGTACCCAGCTGCCCTCATTCAGTTTTAGATACCTGTATTTCCCAATCCACATAACTCTTCTCAGTTTATATCTCATGCCTATCACCAATTCCTGGCCATACTTTATTTCTAGTAAAACAGAACAGGCAGAGGAAAGGTATGAAGTAAAATCAAGTTCATTTTGTTGAACAACTTTAGCTGAATATCGTCGCAATACTTGAGAAAAATTAGTTTCAGGCTTGTACTTAAATCTGTTTTGCAAGTAAATGAGATCAGTTTCTGGTGAAAGAAAGATGAGTAAACTCAGAAACTGCAGAAAACTGATGCTGCTTTGCAGCACATTTTAAGGGGGCTGTGTGATGATGCAAAATAGCTTTAAACCTGAAGTTCAGTTTTAATGTTATATGAATCTGGGTTTTTTTTTTCCTGGCAGTCATGTGTCATACAAGATCAAGGTTTAAAAAGCACCTCTAGAAAATGCTTCATGAGCTTCAGAATCCATTCAGTTTAGTGTCTCCTAAATGGACAAACACTCCCTATCTTCTTTCCTGGGAGAATAAAAGGAATAGTGATTTCTTATGCCATTTTTTTCTATTAACTACACTCATTCCTGAATAAAAGATAATACATCTTGTTTCGCTGATAACAAAGGAGAAATGAAGAGCTCATATATAAAGCAATTTGTGAGTGATCAACATGCAATATTCAGGCTATTCATCACAGCCCCCAACCACAGGAAGAATTTGTTTCCACCGAGACATGAATGCTGAGTTGATGATAGGGGTTTGAAAGGAAGATACAAAAGAGACATGGAAAAAATTATCCTAAAGCAACAAAAGACCACCTCTGACTAATTCTAGAGCTCAATTTTCTAGGCAACCTGAGCTCAGTACACACAGTAGTGTTTATTAAGGTTGCTTTAGAAGGTTTGCATTTCCCATTTCTTATAATGAAAGTTTCCACACAATTTTAAAGAGGATGATTAAAATAACTCCTCAGAAGTTAAGAGGCAGAAATGGGAACAGAGGGATCCAAATACATTTCAAGAGAAGCCAAAACAGAAGATGCTGTTGCACAGCTACTGTCAATGATGTCCCTGCTACCACCAAGAAGAGTGATGCTCCTGATGTGACAGCCACCCAAGGGAGCAGCTGGTGAAAGGCATTTTAAATTCCTGACAAAGAAGATATCTGAGAACGAGGAAATTATTTCCTTTTGTTTGTTTACATGGTGAACCACAATGAGGTTTGTATTCAGAACTGACACGACCTCGCATCTATTCATCTTGATAAAAATAATACTAATAAATATCCATGATTAACCTTTATTCCTTGTGTGAAAGGAAACTTTTTTTTTTAAGATAGTAAGAAGGTCTATGATTAACCTTTATTCCTTGTGTGAAAGGAAACTTTTTTTTTTTTAAGATAGTAAGAAGGTCTAGGGAGGTTATTCTCCTCCCCTACTCTGCCCTAGTGAGACCACACTTTGAAAAATGAGTCCAGTTTTGTGCTCCCCACTTTAGAATCATAGTCAGGGTTGGAAGGGACCACAAAGATCATCCAGTTCCTACCCTAGATCAGGCTGCCCACAGCCTCATCCAGCCTGGCCTTGAACACCTCCAGGGATGTGGAAACACCTCCAGAGGTGGTCAGAGACTGCATCCTCTTGTTTGAAGACTGTGTCCTGTTGTTCTGAGACTCTATCCTCTTGTTCACAGACTCTGTCCTCTTGTTCTGAAATGTTTATGGGCAGCACTGTTGTCTGTGAATCATTCTAATCATTCACTTGGCTTTGGAGGTAAATGAGTGAAACCAGTGAATAAGGATCTCAACTTATTTCACCCCCTCCTTCTGTGTGGGTCAATAAGCACAATCCAGTTACACAGACAGTGCAGATGCACAGAAAGTTGAGCCAAGTCAAGCTGAATTCCCTGTCAAGAGGCAGGGAAAAGAGAGGGATCTGCTGGAGAGAGTCCAATGGAGAGCCATGAAGATGGCTGGAGGACTCGAGCATCTCCCTTATGAAGAGAGACAAAAAGCCCTGGGACTGTTTAGTGTGGACAATAAAAGACTAAGAGGAGATCTGATCAATGTGTAAAAATATCTGTGGGGTAGGTGTCAAGTGGATGGGGACAACCTCTTTTCACTGGTCAGCAGCAATAAGATAAGGAGCAACAGCTACAAATTGGAACACAGAAGGTTTCACCTCAACATGAGGAGAAACTTCTTTACAGTGAGGGTGAAAGAGCACTGGAAGAGGTTGCCCACAGAGGTTGTTGAGTCTCCTTGTCTGGAAGCTTTCAAAACCCTCCTGGATGTATTCCTGTGCAAACTACCCTAGAGGCTCCTGCCTTGGCAGGGGAATTGGACTCAATGATCTCGGAAGGTCCTTTCCAACCTCTAAGGTTCTGTGATTCTGTGAAAGTGGAACAGAAAAGGTCTTCTTTGACAGAGAGAATATAATAAAGAGAAATGTTATGTGATAAAATAGTTTCAGACCACAAGCACTGGGAAAGAGGAAAAAAATATTACTCTCCTAGTATGTATACATTCTTCAGAAGAGTTTAACATATAACTCAGATTAGACAAAGCAGATGTGCAGTTACAGACAGCATGATGATGTTTACCCACAGCAATGCTGTGTTTGTGGAAACAAATGATTCAATTAAAAAAAAAAAAACAAAAAAAAAAACCAAAAGGATAGTTTTTCACTAAGTTTCTACCAACTCTTACCCAGAAGGTTAGAGAGACCTTTGTTAAGCACAACAGTGTGCACACGCAGCCCAGACAGCCAACCATGTCCTGGGCTGCAGCAAGAGCAGTGTGGCCAGCAGGGCAAGGGAGGGGATTCTGCCCCTTTACTCTGCTCTCCTCAGCCCCCACCTGGAGTACTGTGTGCAGTTCTGGAGCCCCCACCACAAGGATGTGAAAGTGTTGGAGAGAGTCTAGAGGAGGGCCACAAAGATGATCAGAGGGCTGGAGCAGCTCTGCTATGAGGACAGGCTGAGACAGTTGGGGCTTTTCAGCCTGGAGAAGAGAAGACTTCAAGGAGACCTTATAGTAGCCTTCCAGTATCTGAAGAGGGCCTACAGGAGGGCTGGGGAGGGACTACTGACAAGGTCTTGTAATGACAGGACCAGGAGCAATGGGTTTAAACTGGCAGAGGGGAGATTTAAAAGAGAGTTTTTCCATTCATTTTAAGTGTTGGTAAATGGTTTTTAACTGGCAGAGGGGAGATTTAAATCGGATGTTAGGAGGAAGGTTCTTTCCAATGAGGGTGGTGAGACACTGGAATGGGTTGCCCAGGGAGGTTGTGTCTGCTCCGTCCCTGGAGGTCTTCAAGGCCAGGCTGGTTGAGGTCTTGAGCAAACTCTTCTAATGGGAGGTGTCCCTGCCTATGGCACAGGGGGGTTGGAACTGGATGATCTTTGAGGTCTCTTCCAACCTAAACCATTCTATGATTCTAAGACAAAATGACTGATGGAGCCAGTCATCTTTTTTCTTTCTGCTTCTGAGTAATGGAATGCTTCACTAAGGGAAATAATGTTTACAGAAACATGAGATTGTACTATTACAGGAATCTGGAATTAGAATATCAAATTTAAATTGGTGAAACTTCACTTTGAATATTTCCTTGGTGACTACGAAGCGGCGCTAGCTCATTCTGACTGCATTTGCAAGATGGAACTCAGTAATACAAATTGTCTTGACACTTGGAATATTTGAAACAAGGAATAGAAGTACAACCCGAATTAGACTTAAACTCCTAAATTACTTTTAACATGTCATCCTCAATTATATAAAAAATAAGACTATCTATACTCTTGACATCAAAGGATTTTGGCCCAGTTGGAGACTCTTCACATGGTATTTTATATGCATTTCCTATCAGCTAGGAGAAAGGAGGATGAAACAGCAACAGTTTACAGTGTCAGGCAGAAAATCTGTCAACATGCATAAAAACCAAAGCAGACAAGAACATAAGAAGAGAAAGCTTAAGTTTGAAATTAATATTTGGGAGAAACATGATCCTCCTTAGCTTACCATGCACTTCTGCCAAAGCACAAAGTTGACCTAACCCAGAAATTTAATTCCACCATTACACAGCGGAATAGTTACAACATATTTCAATTTAAAAACATCCCTGCAACAAATCAATTCATAATACTGCATATCAGTCCTCATAATACTCCTTTTTGATAGTTCCTTGTCTTTCCTTCACTTAGAATCATAGAATGGTCTAGGTTGGAAGAGACCTCAAAGATCATCCTGTTCCAACCCCCTGTGCCATAGGCAGGGACACCTCCCACTAGATCAGGATGCTCAAGACCTCACCCAGCCTGGCCTTGAAACCCTCCAGGGAGGGAGCAGCCACAACCTCCCTGGGCAACCTGTTCCAGTGTCTCACCACCCTCACTGTGAAGAACTTTCTCCTAACATTCCATTTAAATCTCCCCTCCGCCAGTTTGAACCCATTACCTCTCGTCCTGTCATTACAAGACCTTGTGAACAGTCCCTCCCTAGCCCTCCTGTAGGCCCCCTTTAGATACTGAAAGGTTGCTATAAGGTCTCCTCGAAGCCTTCTCTTCTCCAGGCTGAAAAGTCGCCACTCCCTCAGCCTGTCCTCATAGCAGAGGTGCTCCAGCCCTCTGATCATTTTCATGGCCCTCCTCTGGACTTTCTCCAACAGTTCCATGTCCTTCCTGTGCTGGGGGCTCCAGAACTGCACACAGTACTCCAGGTGGGGTCTGAGGAGAGCAGAGGGACAGAATCCCCTCCCTTGCCCTGCTGGTAATGCTTCTCTTAATGCAGCCCAGGACACGGTTGGCTGTCTGAGCCTCGTGTGCACACTGTTGGCTCATGTTGAGCCTCTCATCCACCCAGACCCCCAGGTCCTTTTCCTCAGAGCTGCTCACCAGCCACTCACCACCCAGCCTGGAGTTGTGCTTGGGATTGCACCAACCCGACTTCCGTTAGGTTTTCCAGTAAAAGGTGATCTCAGTGCACAACCTGAAGGATTCTCTACTCTAATTCTCCTCCTGACACCTCTTAGCTCTAACTTCAGCATGATTTTTTTGTTTTTCTAGCATTTCTAAATATCCTTCTGCAAGTTTCTCATCTTCTCAGAGCACATTAACAGCTCAGAGCAGCAAAGCTTTGCAAGGCATGGTGTCCTCCTGCACTTCCACACTACCAGCCTCTGAAAACTGAAAGAGCTGCTGCAGAGCTTTAGTGACTTTCCTACCTAGAAATCACAGAATAAGAGAACTTTAGAGGTTGGAAGGGACCTACAGATATTACTATGTCCAAGCTGCCTGTCAAGGCAGGATCCTCAAGGATAGTCCAATGAGGAATGCATCCAGGCAGGTTTTGAAGGTCTCCAGAGGAGACTCCACAAGCTCTCTGGGCAGACTGTTCCATTCCAGTGTTTTGTCACTCTCACTGTAAAGAAGTTTCTCTTCATGTTGAGCTGAAACCTTCTATGTTCCCATTTGTAGCCATTAGCTACAAATTTGTAGTCATTAACCTGTGTTAGCTGACTCTACTTTGAAGAGAGAGAAAATCTCCAGGTGGTCCCTTCCAATCACAATCACTCTGATTAGCAATGAATATTTCCATTCTCAAAGGTTGTTAGTAGGGGTTCTTAGACCTCTGTATCAGTAATAGGACACAAGTCAGAAAAGTGATTTCTGAAAGATTTCATTTTCTCTCCATTCTTCTGAAGTCATCAAGTACACAGACACCCACACTGAATGTGTTGATTGAAAAAAATCTACTATCTAGTCCAAACCAAATTTCACCTTGTCCATGTGTTTCTCCTCATGTTGAGGTGAAACCTTCCATGTTCCAGTTTGTAGCTGTTGCTCCTTGTCTTCTTGCCGCTGACCAGCAAAAAGAGATTGGCCCCAGCCACTTGACACTCACCCCTCAGATATCTGCACACATTGATCAGACCTCCTCTTAGCCTGCTCTTCTCCAGACTAAGCAGCCCCAGGGCTCTCAGTCCCTCTTCATAAGGGAGATGCTCAAGTCCCCCCAGTCATTTTCATGGCTCTCCACTGGACTCTCTCCAGCAGGTCCCTGAACTGGGTAGCCCAAAACTGGACACAGTATTCTAGGTGTGGTCTCACTAGGGAAGTGTGAAGGGGGAGGAGAACCTCCCTAGGCCTGCTGGGCACACTTCTCCTGATGCAGCCCAGGATGCCATTGGCTTCCTTGGCCAAAAGGGCACATTGCTGGCCCATGCAGAATTTGATGTCCACCAGGACTCCAAGGTTTTTCTCCACAGAAACATTTAAATGAGAGTAATCTTTCTTGCACCCTGCTTATCATTGTATGTGTCAACAGCACCAAACTTTAAGCAACATCCAGACTACTTAATTCAGGCACATAATTAAAAATATTTTTTTTTTAATGTCCTTGTGATTAAACACTATAAAACCAGGGAGATGACTAAAAATATATCACATACTGTTTCACTGACATAACATTCAATAGATGGATTGAATCTTTTCCTTTACTCACATGAAGAATGAAATAAAGGTCAATTTCTTTTAATAAGAGATAGATGGTCGCCTTCATGAAAAAGACACGAGAAATACTTCTAGTATCTCTCTGTGGTGGTTCCCCCCACATACACTTTGGGAATCACCCAGACTAGACACAGCTGGATGGAAGTTAAGGAATAAAGATTTATATTTACAGCTAGCACAATATACAATATACAGATATTTACAGTTATATAGAGTAAAAAGGTAATACAGAAACACCACACCCCTCTCAGAGATCAGAGTCCCCAAGAGGGGTTCCCAACCACCCTTCCAGCTTCCCCCACCATCACCCAATCTTACCCCAGGATCTGTCTTACGTGCCAGGTAAGCAGTGAAGATCAGTCGGGGGGGGTCAGAAGCAGGAATTGATTAGTTGGGTTACACAGATTCAGCTAGAACCCAAGGAAAGGGAGAGACCAACAGCCCAGAGCTCAGACCCGAGCAGCTCTGTCTTATCTATGTTTGTGTTGTTACTTTTGTATCTGTCTGCAAACCTATGAGCAAAGTAGACATCACCATTGTTTTTCTTTCTCAGCCTATAATTTAATTTCTCTTATTAAAATATTCCAATTAACCTCACATCAGCACGCTCTCCTGAAGCAAGGTAATTCACACACATAAGCATCTAAGGAATGTTTTGGCTCGTGATAAATAACCTTTTACCCAGCAGCTCCTCAAATCACAGCTAGAGGTGCTGTAGATTATTATTTGCCACAATTTAATGTCATTTGGCAGTCTTCAGAACATTTTATCCTCGGTTTAGACAAAAAATGTGTCTTTAACTAACAAAACACGCAGAACTGAAGTAAATGAATGTATGGAGCACTGATCTAATTTTGCCATAATGACCAAAAGCTGAGCTTCAGTATTACTTAACAAAGAAGAAAAATCTCTGGGGAGCAAATATAGATTAGAAAAATAAATGGCATGTTTGCATCTTCCATGAGTAATCCAAATTTAATAGATAATGGAGCAACATCTTGAAATCCTAGCAGCAGTTTATTAACTTTTGGGCTACAATTTATTTTATTTCACTGACAGAAGGGTAAAGAAAAAAAAAAAAGTTATGCTTATCTGATTAGTAAGAGTTTGCTGAGCATCTTCTCAGATTCCTGGAACCTTTACTAAAAAGAGACATCTTAACTAAGCCTGTTTATCCTGATGGACACAGTTATCTTTGGTCAGAGGTTAATCAAATATTATCTCTTGCAGTGGTGGGAAGTTGGGCACTCAACTTCCCAAAATGTCTGAGGCCATAAAAAAAGCAAAAGGGCAGTACAACTGGTTAGAGGAAATAAAAACTGGACTGCTTCCACAAAATCCCTAGTACACAAGCATCTGCTAAAAGGTCACCTGAGTTCTCTACAGAGTTTCAAATGGAAGGTATAAAAATGCATATATATTTTTTTTTGTTTAGTGCATTTCCTCAACAAATTATAATCACGACAAATGTCAAACATTAAATGAAAAAGCAGGCCAAATGCTCCCACAAGCTCCCCAACTACAGCACAGCAATGAGCTTTTCTTTCTGTGTTAGTGAAAAATGTAGAATGGAATGGAATGGAACGAAGTAGAGTAGAATAAAATAGAATAGAATAGAATCGAATCATAGAATGGTTTACGTTGGAAGGGNTGGGGCAGGGACTTGGGTGTGCCTGGCCACAGCAAAAGATTTTTAAAAAAACAGAATTCTGCAATAAACAGTTCTCTCTCAAGACCTTATCAGCATCCACATGCAGCCATGAAATGGTGAGGTTGGATGAGATGGACTAAAAAGCCAACAATCTATCAATGATACACAGTATTGCCTAGCTGAGCCCACTGACACCATCCTAAAACCAGGAATAGAATAGAATAGAATAGAATAGAATAGAATAGAATAGAATAGAATAGAATAGAATAGAATAGAATAGAATAGAATAGAATAGAATAGAATAGAATAGAATAGAATAGAATAGAATAGAATAGAATCAGATTAAAGTAGAACATAATAGAATAGAAGTAGATTAGAGTAGAACAGAATAGAATAGAATCAGCCAGGTTGGAAGAGACCTCCAAGCTTATCCAGTCCAACCTATCACCCAGCCCTAGCCAACGGCACCAAGTGCTCTATCCAGTCTTTTCTTTAACACCTCCAGGGACAGCAACTCCACTACCTCCCTGGGCAGCCCATTCCAATGCCAATCACTCTCTCTGTCAAGAACTTCCTCCTAATATCCAGCCTGGATATCTGGGGAGGGACTATCCACAAGGCCATGTAGGAACAGGACAGGGAGAAATGGCTTTCTAATAAAGAAGGGGAGATTTAGATTGGACATTAGGAAAAAGTTCCTTACTAGGAGGTTGGTGGAACACTGGAATGGATGCCCAGAAAGGTGGTGGAGCCATTCAAGGTCAGACTTGATGAGGTCTGATCTAGCTGAAGAGGTCCCTGCTCACTGCAGCCAGGTTGAACTAGATGACCTTTAAAGGTCTTTTCCAACACAATGCATTCCATGATTCTATGAAACTGATAAATATGAAGTGTCTGCAACAATTCTTCTCAAGTAAATACTACATTTTTTTTCCTCTTCTCCTCTCCCCTCCCCTCACCCTTGCTGTGCTTCAAGAATAAAAGGTTGTCATTTAAGAAAGGCATATTCATCCTTGATTAATATGTGTATCCACCTTTATTTCCCAAATTTATGTCTTCAGGCAAAGCAAAGTCATCCCTGGAGGTGTTTAAGGCCAGGCTGGATGAAGCCCTGGCCAGCCTGATGAAGGGTAGGGTGTCCCTGCCCATGACAGGGGGATTGAAACTAGATGATCCTTGTGGTCCCTTTCAACCCTGACTGATTCTATGATTTTATGAAAATTTTGATTAACTCTATCCCTCCATAATAATTGTAAAAAACATATTCATAACAGGATATGAAAAAAGACTAAGATAAGTAATGGCTGATAATTTCTAAAGTTATTGATAATACCCAGATGCTCCAACCTCTCCAAGAAGTGAGGACCAAAACGACTATAAAAATGTTACTTAGATATCATCTGTGACTTTCTAAAAAAAAGAGAAGTGGGTAATTCATGAAGAAGGTGGCAGGACAACAGCAGTTATCAGTAAAAATTCCAATTTGGGTTAAAACAAAAAAGTTAATTAAAATTCCTGCCATATTTTCTTGATTGTGTAGTAACTTCAGGAACTTGCTTAATAATGAAGTGTCATTAAAATTGTGTCTGCAGGTCAGACGCCATTTCCAGAAACAATATTAATGTTCAACAGATGAGGTCAAGAAAAACATTCTCCTTATCAGAGCTTTCAGGCCACAGAAACAACTCTGGTGTGGAAAAGTACAAACCACTTAGTTATACTCTACCAGTAGTGGCATACCGAACATGAAAGCTTATTTTACCTACATGATTAAACCAGAAACAGAAATGACAGTAAACACCCATTAATTTCTAAAGTATTTTACAGAGTCACAGAATGGTTTGGGTTGGAAAGGGCCTCCAAAGGTCATCGAGGATGATCAGAGGGCTGGAACATCTCTCCTATGAGGACAGACTGAAGGAGTTGGGGCTGTTCCGTTTGGAGAAGAGGAGGCTCCCAGGAGACCTCATTGTGGCCTTCCAGTATCTGAAAGGGGCTACAGAAAAGCTGGGGAGAGACTTCTGATGCTATCAGGTAGAGAGAGGACTAGGGAGCAAAGCTGGAGATGGGGAGATTCAGATTGGACATGAGGAGGAAGTTCTTCAGCATGAGAGTAGTGAGGCTCTGGAACAGGTTGCCCAGGGGAGTGGTTAGGGCCACATCCCTGGAGGTGTTTGCAGCCAGGCTGGATGAGGCTCTGTCCAGCCTAATCTAGGGTAGGGTGTCCCTGTGCATGGCAGCGGGGTTGGAACTAGATGATCCTTGTGGTCCCTTCCAACCCCGACTGATTCTAGAATTCTATGATCTAGTCCAAGCCCTAGAATTACGATTGCAAAGGCATTCTTAGTCAAAACCATGTTGGTCATGTCTTTAAG
This sequence comes from Psilopogon haemacephalus, assembly GCA_013396835.1. Lineage (NCBI taxonomy): Eukaryota > Metazoa > Chordata > Aves > Piciformes > Megalaimidae > Psilopogon > Psilopogon haemacephalus. The sequence goes on along the minus strand of VWZI01021438.1, from coordinate 200,087 downwards.
CAATTGTGAGCAGTAGTTCTTTATGCTTCCTTTCTATTTCTAAAACACGAGACAAAAAAAATAACCCCAAAAAACCCCCAAACACCAATTTTCAGACTAGAGGGCTGTAGCAATTTACCCATTCCCTCAGCAGCAGGGCAATATAGGCAGTTCGATTAAAAATGACACACTAAACCAATTGTATTATTATTCCTCGTGGAGCAAAGGGCTCAAAGGGTCACACCGGCAGAGAAAGATGTCAATTGGTAAAAAGACTAAAGTAATTTGTTTTTAAAATGTTGGCACAAAACTTACAGAGCTAAAACAATGGACTAGTTTAAGTCTCCTCTTTAGAAGCCTATGAACTGCTTTCCAGGAATCCCCACAAAGTTCTGTGAAATATAGAGTGCTGGAGTATTTTGTGCAGTTCTGGAGCCCTCACCACAAGAAGGACATGGAACTGTTGAAGAGAGTCCAGAGGAGGGCCACAAAGATGATCAGAGGGCTGCAGCAGCTCTGCTATGAGGACAGGCTGAGAGAGTTGGGCCTTTTCAGCCTGGAGAAGAGAAGACTTTGAGAAGACCTTATAGTAGCCTTCCAGTATCTGAAGGGAGCCTACAGGAGGGCTGGGGAGTGACTATTCACAAGGTCTTGTAATGACAGGATGAGGGGGAATGGGTTCAAACTGGCAGAGGGGAGATTTAAAAGAGAGTTTTCTCATTCATTTTAAGTGTTGGTAAATGGTTTTTAACTGGCAGAGGGGAGATTTAAATAGGATGTTAGGAGGAAGTTCTTTGCAGGGAGAGTGGTGAGACACCGGAATGGGTTGCCCAGGGAGGCTGTGTCTGCTCCCTCCCTGGAGGTGTTCAAGGCCAGGCTGGAGGAGGCCTTGAGCAACCTGTTCTAGTGGGAGGTGTCCCTGCCTATGGCACAGGGGGATTGGAACTGGATGATCTTTGAGGTCCCTTCCAACCTAAACCATTCTATGATTCTATGTGTTTTAAATTCATGGATTATTGACTACTCTGTACATCTTCAGAGATATTGTCAACATTCTTCATCTCCACTGCCGGTTTCCCTCTGCAGTTCCTAAGACTGGCCTTGAACACATCGAGGGAGGGAGCAGACACAACCTCCCTGGGAAACCTGTGCCAGTGTTTCATCACCCTCACTGTAAAGAACTTCCTCCTAACATCCAGTTTAAATCTCCCCTCTGCCAGTTTAAACTTTTTACCCCTCATCCTGTCATAACAAGACCTTGTGAATAGTTCCTCCCCAGCCCTCCTGTAGGCCCCCTTCAGATACTGGAAGGTTGCTATAAGGTCTCCTCAAAGCCTTCTCTTCTCCAGGCTGAAAAGCCCCAACTCTCTCAGCCTGTCCTCATAGCACAGCTGCTGCAGCCCTCTGAGCATCTTCATGGCCCTCCTCTGGACTCCTTCCAACAGTTTCATGCCCTTCTTGTGTTGGGGGCTGCAGAACTGCACACACTACTCCAGGTGGGGTCTGAGGAGAGCAGAGTAAAGGGGCACAATCCCTTCCCTTGCCCTGATGGCCAATGCTTGTAAATTTGTCTATGGTGCAAAACATAGCTTCATTCCTTAACTTCCAACTGGCTCAGTTAGTCTGGTGGGGAGGGAAATCCCCAAACCACCACACCTTCCTTCCTTGACATGGCACTGATGGAGTCATTTCACTTTTGTTGCTACAAATCATTCACATTAAAAAAAAAAAAAATTAAAAAATCAAACTTCAAACCATGAATATTGGGGAAAAAAAGTTGCACCACAAGAAACAGAAGCACTGCAAGTACAGCAGACAGGATTTACCTGCTTCCCCAAACTAGAATCAAACATTTCTAGACATATGGTTATAGATTTTATTTTTACAACCTGTCCAGACATTTCTGAAACTTCTTGGGTACCTTTCCTTTCAGCATGCCCAAACTAAAGAATTCTTACTGATATTTAGGCCCACTTCTTCTTCCCTCATTCTCCATCTCCCTCCCTCACCATCAGTCAGACATCTTCAGCTGCTGGACTGCAGTATCAACCTTTAAATCTTCCCTTCAGGAGATTAACAAGTGAAATCATTTCAGCATTTCCTCAAGTCACTTTTCCTAGACCTTTGTGCAATTTTTACTGTTCTCTGAACTCTGAAGTTGAAACCAGAAAAAAAGCTGAGGAGAGGAAAAGGACTGCTTTACAGGTTTCACTTAAAATACCTCAAGGTAACCAGTCCTGGTTTATATCTTCGTATTCATTTTTACTTCATGTCCTGAGTTACTGTTTGAGAGCCATTAACATGAAAAGTGTCAGCTTTGCAATGGAATCTCAAAAGTATTATGCCACTTGGCAAGATCATTTAAATAACAACTTGCTTTAACTACATTGTTAGTTTTAAAAGCTGTTAAAAACCTTGTCAATATTACCTATCAGTAATAAAAGGCTTATTCATTTCCCTCTACAAGCTCCCAAAATGTTATTGCAATGATGTACCATTTACCATTAAATTCTTTCTCATGGAAAACACAATTAACCTTAGGACACCTGGGCCCACATTGTTAGGAAATTGTTACTACTCTATTGAATTCCATTTGAAAATACCAAAATAATAAACTTCCTTTCTCCACAATTTTGCTTGATTTCACCATGCTGACTGAGGTTAAACAAAGGTCACCAACCCTGGGTGTGTTTAAAGGTCATTTGGATGTGGTGCTTGGGGATATGGTTTAGGGTGAAACTTGTAGAGTAGGGTTATGGGTTGGACTTGGTGATCCTGAAGGGCTTTTCCAACCTGAATATTTCTGTGATTCTGTGATTTTAATGTTAAACAAAGGTAATGTGTAAATAACATCCAAATTATTTTTTAAAATATGAGGAGGAATTTAAGCAGTAAGGTTATGAGGAGGAATTTAAGCAACGAGGGAAGACCCCCTTGTTGTGGAGAGGCTAGTCCTGGGCTCTTCCCACAGGTCACTGGAAACAGAACAAGGGGGAATGGCCTCAAGATGAGACTGGAGAGGTTTAGATTGGACATTAGGAAAAATGTTTTTCATGGAGAGAGTGGTCAGTCACTGGAATGAGCTGGAGTCACTCACCCTTGATGTGTTTAAGGGTCATTTAGACATGGAGATATGGTTTAGTGTGCACCTTGTAGAGTAGGGATATGGCTTGGGCTTGGAGATCCTGAGGGGCTTTTCCAACCAGAATGTTTCTGTGATTCTGTATTTCATAAAAAACAAAGATCCAAAGCAACTCATCCATAGTGAGTGCAACCCCAGTAACTCAGAATTCATGCTACCAAAGTGGGCACATAAGTACACCTGAGGAGAAATTGATGGTTCAATATGATATTATCATGTGATTTATCACAGTGAATGATAAACTATGTGAAAGCATCCCACAGATGAAACTTCATTTAATGATCTGATTGAGCATTTATAAACTCAGAAGTATAAACTGGCATTGGTGCCAGTATGATAAGGAGCCTGTGCATTGCAATTATGTACATGGATTTTCACTGATTGCTGTAAAAGACTAAATTCTGTCATACTAGAATGTAATTTCACCTGTCACCTCAAATTATTTCAGTTTATTTCATGAGGGTTTTTTGTTGTTTGTTTGTTTGTTTGGGTTTTTGTGGATTTTTTTTTTTAATTGGTTTTGTTTCCAGTTTTTCAAAGGATCACAGGATGTTATGGATTGGAAATGACCTCCAGAGATCACAGGATCACAGGTCATCACGGGTTGGAAGGGACCCAAAGTGGTCATTGAGTACAACCCCACTGCAAGAGCAGGACCACACAATCTAGCTCAGGTCACAGAGGAATGCATCCAGACAGGTCTTGAAAGTCACCAGAGAAGGAGACTCACATATTTTGCTTGTTAGTTCACAGAAAGAAGTACTACAACAATGACTGAAAGTGTTCTCAGTCACAGCACCCTGCATTCAATTTTAGTGAAGCTGACTGGTGCCTTCCACCCCTGATAATTAGGTAGGATATGTTAAGAAGACACATGCCCCCAACACAGAATCTGAAAACTATGTGCATTCTGCATGGCTTATTGCTTTCAAAAGATCATCCAAGTCCAACCCCCACCCCGCCCCAACCCTGCCAGAGCAGGACCACAGAATCTAGTGCAGGTCACATAGGAACACATCCAGATGGGTCTTGAAAGTCTCCAGAGAAGGAGACTCCACAATCTCTCTGGGCACCCTGTTCCAGTGCTCTGTGACCCTTACAGTAAAGAAGTTCTTCCTCATATTGAGGTGGAACTTCCTGTGCTGTAGTTTATACCCGTTACCCCTTCTCCTATCACAGGGTGCAACTGTCAAGAGTTTGTCCCCTCTCTCTTGACCCCCAGCGCTCACATATTTATAAACATTGATCAGATGTTGGCTTTTTATAGTTCTTTTTAAATCAGAAGTCCAGGCTGATTTATATCTGGCTACTACAATGGGGGCAGAATAAGCACCACTAGAGCAACTTCCTCAGCCAAGCATAAAGAGGAACATAAATGGAATGTGAAGCATCTTAATGGAGTAATCAAAATTGTAACGATGACAATGGTACTGTGCAATTTAATCTTCTAACCGCAAAACAATATCTTGACAGACTAATAACTGTACCCTGCATTGTCACTCTATTCAAAGATGCATTCACACTCAAGGTGAAGAACCATTACAATGACCAGGAAGAGAACAAAAAGTGAATCTTATCAAAGGCCAAGAACAGAGCATGCTTAGCTGATTAGGTGCTATGATTGCAATGCATAGGTACACAAAAAGGAGTAAAAAACAGGGAGAATGAATGTGGCAGAGCAGGGCACTCCCCCACCAGAGGTTTAAATGAGGTGTGATCTGTGGTGGGGCGGGGCGCTGCCCCACCGGAGGTTTGAATGGGGTGTGAACTTTGGCAGGGCACACCCCAGTCCACTGCCCCACCAGAGGTGTGAATGGGGCAGGAAACGGTCTTCCTCCCTCTGTCACTGGAGGCTTAGTACAATAGGTGTGAAGTGCCTTCTCCCACCCTCCGTGGGCTTGAACAGGGAGGCAACAAATCACCTCAGTATATATATATGACAGCTGGACAGATTGGAGCAAGACTTGCTTGGAACTTCACTGGGACTTTCACTCGGACCTTCACTGGGACCTGCACTCAGACCTGTACTGGGACCTGCACCGGGACCTGAACGGACCTGAACACGGACCTGGAGACACGAACCTCGCACAGACTTTGAGCTGGACCTTGAGGAGCATCCTGGCTTCTTGCAGCAGGACCTGCCTCTAACGGTAAACTGCAGCCATTGGTGGGAATACTGCGGAGCACCCCTGGCTTTCCCCTGCCTTGCTTCACGATTGTAGCTTCGTGAAAGCTGTGCCTACAGTCATCTTGGAGTCTGGCAGGCACTGGACTACAGACACTCTCGTGAAAGAGACTGTCTCCCATCTGTAAGTAGGGCAAAGATGTTTCATGCCCAAACCTTTCAATTTTTCTGATTTTTCCTGAATTACAAGAAAAGGCATCCTTGTGAAGACTTTTCCCGACTGAATTAGAACCCAGACTTAAACTAATCTACACACAAATTGTAGGTGGGGCTTTTGGAAATTATAAAAGCTACATAACTTATAATTTCAGCCTCTTCAATCGCCCCCAATCAATACAATGAAGAGCTACTGATCTTATAGGAAATGACTACACCATCATAAATAGGTATAAACTGAATGATTACATTTGCAAAACCAAATGAGCTTTGTGAAAATCTGTTCAGGTCAAAGAGTGAGAAAACTTTGTTTTTTGAAATGGATGAAAGAGTTTATCATAGAATCATAGAAGAGTTTAGGTTGGAAGAGACCTCAAAGATTATCCAGTTCCAACCCCCCTGTGCCATAGGCAGGGACACCTCCCACTAGAACAGGTTGCTCAAGGCCTCCTCCAGCCTGGCCTTGAACACCTCCAGGGAGGGAGCAGCCACAACCTCCCTGGGCAACCTGTTCCAGTGTCTCACCACCCTCACTGCAAAGAACTTCCTCCTAACATCCCCTTTAAATCTCTCCTCTGCCAGTTCAAACCCATTCCCACTCGTCCTGTCATTACAAGACCTTGTGAATAGTCCCTCCCCAGCCCTTCTGTAGCCCCCTTCAGATATTGGAAGGCTACTATAATGTCTCCTCAAAGCCTTCTCTTCTCCAGGTTGAAAAGCCCCAACTCTCTCAGCCTGTCCTCATAGCAGAGCTGCTGCATCCCTCTGATCATCTTTGTGGCCCTCCTCTGGACTCTCTTCAACAGTTCCATATCCTTCTTGTGTTGGAGGCTCCAGAACTGCACACAGTACTCCAGGTGGGGCCTGAGAAGAGCAGATTAAAGGGGCAGAACCCCCTCCCTTGCCCTGCTGGCCACAGCTGCTCTTGCTACGGCCCAGCGCACAGTTGCTGTCCGGGCCACATGTGCACACTGTCAGCTCATGTTGAGCTTTTCATCAACCCAGATTCCCAGGTCCTTTTCCTAAAGGCTGCTCTTCAGCAGACATTTGTTTGCAGCATAAGGTAAGATCATGTCAATGATAGAAAAACTTCCTGCCAGCCCTAAACCTACACTGCTATGATGTCAGAGGACCACTTCAATATTCCATGTGTATTTGTGAGGCTTGGATTCCAGCATATAAAAATTGTAACCCTTCACTTTGTGGAAATTACCATATACATCAGCAGTTAGTAGAAAAATAAGTTAAAATTAATTTTAATGAAAAGATTAATAACAGAATCAAATCTTGGGTAGAACAATACTCAGTATTCATAAAAATAACCAAGGAGTGGAAATTTACTATATGCTTCCTTTCCAAACTTTACAAAATGTGAGACAGTACTCAGGACAAAATAAACATGCCCAGTTCATAAGAAGAGCCCAAATAAAACCAAATAAGATTGTCAGAAGAATGGGCTCATCATATCCATGTGCAAGATCTTTTCAAGTAGCTCTTCACTTATATAAACTCTAAATAAAATTCAAAGAAAGTGGACATAATAAGGTAAGCATCAGTCTTTACAATGAAACAAAGAGAAGATTCAAGCATAACAGATAACTGTAGTTTTTCCAGCTCATTAAGATGCCTCTTCTAGTTAGAACTGGGCAGTGAATTATGTGGCAAATATTAATAAAATTGCAATTGATTTTTACCAACACTAGACTTATCACAGATGAAAGGATTCCCAAAACAGGGAAGTTCTGTGGTTCATGCCCATAGAATATGAATTATGAGTTGTTAGCAAAGGGAAAGTGAACAAAAACAAGCAAAAAAAGTCACCAACTAACAAATCATTTTACCAAGAAAGCATTATCAGCTTACAGTAGTTCATACAGGTACAATGCAATTAAATAGGTTTTTGCCTTTTCTAACATCAGAAGTGAAGGCAACAGCTAAGGAAAAAGTCCACTCTTACTAAGGCACAAAGGATGTATCCACCAGGGCACCAAAACACCTATTACTATCAGCAGAACACTCATCTTTTGTTATATCCTCACTGAAGAGCTGATCTTCAATGATCCATGCCTCACTTTGGCATGGATGTAGCAATACAGTTACAACATGCTCACTTTAATGGGTGTTGCAAGTACACATCCTCAATGAGAAAGGACAACCAAAAAGTTCCTTTTAAACCCTTTAAATATGCATGCTGTGAATACTTTCTCCACTGACATCTCATCACCAACTTTGCAAAGCATTAACAGCAAAAAGAAAAACTTGTAAGGCTGTATTGTGCTGGACCTGAAGGGTCAAAAATAGGCCTATACATGTGCTGGCTTGCCCAGACTTTTTTCTGCTCTACTTCCTTCTGTTTGGGGAGAAGAAACCACGGGAAAAAGGACAAAATACCTGGAATCATGGAGTCTGAGCACTCTGGCTTACCCAATTTGTTTTGCTCCTGCTTGTATCCTGTGGTAAACAAGTTACATGCACTTGGTTTGTGCTAAGCTTGTGCTAGGCCTATTTGTTTTCCCTAACATGGCCATAGCAAGCTGTGGCTTCACCCAAATGTGGTCAAGCTTGGCTGACTGCCACTCTAATTGGATAATCTATGTCCAAAGGCCCATCACTTTCAGACATTGATATATAAACCAGATGAGAAGTAACACAACATGCTTTGCTATTGTTTCGTGCTTTACCATTATTCTGTGTTCTACTGCTGTATCCATGCCTGCTGCCCACTGGCAATGATAATGCCTAATTGATTAATAGCATGATTCTTTGTTAAACTATAGTCCACCCTGGAAACTGCTTCCAGTTTACCAGGAGCAAATCTAATTGCTTTCACATGATAGCTGCATACAACACCCAGCGTGACACACCTGCTGAGACCACATCACAAGATACCCTGCCTGCATCTCCTGAGATAAGCAAGCCCTGGAGGCACATAGATCATCAAAAGCCAGGACCAGGTCATCGATCATCTACCTCTCCCTTCCCTGACCAGCCTGTGGAACTGGGAAGGAACTCCAAAGTCTCAGTAGAGGTCAGCAGCCAGACTGGCCAGAAAGGCAACCAACAGAACTCCCTGCAAGTGTTTTGGGTAGTGCCTTAATATTGCTAGCCCTGCAAGTTGAGAAATAATATTTGTGAGTAAATACCTTAAGCTTCCATTTACCTAGCTTCTGCTCTATGCAGAGGAGCCCTGAGTCCATCTAGTGGCCAAGCAGAGTAATTAAACCGCAAGAAACTTTCTCTTCCAGTTTCATAGAATCACAGAATCAGTCAGGGTTGGAAGTGAACACAAGGATCATCTAGTTCCAACCCCCTTGCCATGCCCAGGGACACCCTACCCTAGATCAGGCTGCTCACAGCCTCATCCAGCCTGGCTGCAAACACCTCCAGGGAAGTGGCCCCAACCACCCACTTGGGCAACCCATTCAAGGGCCTCACCACTCTCATGCTGAACAACTTCCTCCTCACATCTAATCTGAATCTCCCCACCTCCATCTTTGCCCCATTCCCCCTAGTCCTGCCACTAGCTGATAGCCTCAAAAGTCTCTTCCCAACTTTCTTGTAGGCCCCCTTCAGATACTGAAAGGCCATAATAAGGTCACCTGCGAGCCTCCTCCAAACTGAACAGCCCCAACTCTTTCAGTCGGTCCTCATAGCAGAGGTGCTGCAGCCCTCTAATCGTCCTTGTGGTCCTTCTCTGGACACTCTCCATTATGTCCACATCACTCTTGTAATAGGGGCTCCAGAACTGGAAGCAGTACTCCATGTGGGGGTGTCACCAGGGTGGAGTAGAGGGGGGGAACCACCTCCCTCAACGTGCTGGCCACACTTCTCCTGATGCAGCCTTGATGCTTGAGTTCAATTGGATTTAATCATTTATATATATTGATAGCTAATACTACATCTAGACATCTTTATGTAATGCATTCTGTGACTGTTACAATGAAATCAATTTATTACTAAAATTAGTGGTTGGGGTTGGAAAAGTTTGAATATCAAAATTAATAAACAATATTAATTTTGGGGAAAACATCTCACATTAAGTAATCAAACCCCATTCCATCACAGACTGCCAACCCTATATCTCAATTCAAATGCTGTTTTACACTATTTCTCCCTTTCTACCCTTGCTGCTACTTCATCCTTCTTGTTTGCAGTCTGTAGTTTGTATACAGAAGCCCTGATACACTTTCAGTACGGGATTGCATATTTAAAAAGTCGAATGGCAGAACAAGGGGAGTGGGATGGGGAGATTTTAATGACAGCAATGATTATTCTGTAGAGGAAAGGTATTAGCTGAAAAGAAAGATTAAACTGAAAAGTCAATTTATATGCTATGCTCTGTACAACAGATGTGGATTGCAGCTACAAGCAGTATACAGCCCCTCCACGGGTCAGTGTCACAAGTTTCCCAGGTGTTGTTTTGGGAGAAACATCTGATCACACCACTTTCTACAATTATATATTAATTCACCTATGAAGGCATAACGAGCAATTTATGGTCCTGACAGAAGCCAAGGAGCCACTCACTGGGACTGCAACTCCAAAAAGGAAAAATTAAAACTCTGGCAGGATAAAATACAAAGCCACACTTATCTCAGAAAAATATTGCTCATACATGTTGCTTTTATGAAGATTAGAAATTAGTGTCTGTGAAAGATACATCTCATTCTGTCATAGCAGACTATCCAGAGGCCAGTCAATGAGCAATCCTTCTCCTCGAGAAGGCAGCTGTAAACATTGAGCTCAAAAGGTCTAGCAGCTGGATAAACAGCAAAATAAACTCCATTGTGTTTGTATCGTGCAGCTTCTTATTTTAAATATACCCTCAAGATTTATGACCATTTTTATTATTTTTCAATCCTTGGGGTTGAAAGGACTTTCAAGGAGAATGCACTGAATTGCACTGAGTTCCTGGGACTGACCTTAGTTTCTTCTGTGGATTCGCTCAGCTCACATTTCACCACATAGTGATAAGTCATTAACTTTGAGGGAATCACATTTCTGTATCCAATCACTTAATGGGTGTGTTGCAGAGAAAATAGTGTCTTCTCAGAGGTACACAGAAAGGGAATTTGATAGAATGGATATAAACTACAAGATGAGACATAAGGAACACAAACTGGCTGGGCAAGGCTTTAAGCAGCCAGATCTAACAGTGAAGTTAGCCCTGCTCTGAGCAGAGGCTTGGACTGGACACCTTTAGAGGTTTTTATAAGAGAAACCATTCTGCATTTCCCAGACTTCTGCATCCACAGCAAATTATTTTTGTGCTATATCAATCTGATGCAGAAACTCACTATGAAACACTTCTATTAGAAATAATTAATACAAAAAACTTTAATATCAGTGAAAATTAGTCCTTTCTCTGAAATTCTCATATGTAGACAGCAGAGAATTTCTCAGACACTACCACTGGGAACAAAAGAAAGACAAAATTACCTTAGATGAAAACAATTCAGTGCCTGCACAAAGATGGTATTACAAGACAAAGAAGTAATGATGATTCTATATACATACAAACAGCTTTTATTTCACTCATCTGAGAATATCTGACAGCTTGAATGGTTTTTCACTACCTGGACTGCTAGTTAATATGGCAATTTTAACAAGACTGCAATCTGTACCAATGTCAGTCTGGCATATTTTTCTTGTCACATTGAAGGATAATAATAAAAGGAAAAGACTGGAAAGTAAAATGAGGACATCATGAAGCAAGAAGGGAAAAAAAAGCAGCAAAGAAAGGCAGAAGATTCACCTTCCTCTATTTTGTGTAAGGTGTGTTCTCAAAAGGTAATAACTAAGGATTAGAACTATGAATATAGTTCAAGCAAGATAAATAATAGTAAGGTAGAAATAGAAAAACAAAATTTGTAGAGCATATTGGCCTAAAAATTCACTTTATCAACTTTAAGAAGGAAATGTGTTGAAGTATTCTATAACCAGCAGCTCTCATATGTTTTCACAGATCACTACTCTCCAATGCATGTCTACATTTCCTAGTCAATTCCCAACAAACACTGCAATACAATACAAACAAAGCTTCTAAACCTTCTGGATACTTTCCTATCTATACATATAAAACAAACCTCCTGGCAAAAGCACCACTTTGAGATACTAGAATAACACAAACTCAACGTGGCACATATTAAACTTTAACTAATGTGAAATGTAATTGCAAAGAGAGCCACATTTGTGCAAATGTGCTTCTAATTCTAAATGTGTGGCATCCTGACCTGTATCAGGAATAGTGTGGCAAACAGGACCAAGGAGGTCATTCTGCCTCTGTACTGAACACTGGTTAGGCAACATCTTGAGTACTGTGTCCACTTCTGGGCCCCTCAGTTTAAGAAAGATGTTGAGGTGCTTGAATGTGTCCAGAGAAGGGCACCAAGGCTGGTGAGGGGGATGGAACACAGCCCTACAAGGAGTGGGTGAGGGAGCTGGGGTTGTTCAGCCTGGAGAACAGGAGACTCAGGAGAGACCTTATTGCTCTCTACAACTACCTGAATGGAAGTGGTTTCTTCTCCCAGCAACAGAACAAGAGGACACACCTCAAGCTGTGCCAGGGCAGGTCTAGGCTGGATGTTAGGAAGGAGTTCTTCACAGAAAGAGTGATTGGCATTCGAATGGGCTGCCCGAGGATGTAGTGGAATCACTGTCCCTGCAAGTGTGTAAAAAGAGACTGGATGAGGCCCTTATTGTAATGGTTTATTTAATTAGAAGGTGTTAGGTGATAGGTTGGACTCGATGATCTCAAAAGTCTTTTCCAACCTGGTTAATTCTGTGATTCTAATGTTAAGGCACAGTGAGATTTCTAGATCTTTGTTTTCTATGGTTGTTTAAAGCTTTTGTCAATAGCTGGCAAAAAAACAATATCACTGTTAATATATTTTTTATTTGGCATGCTGAGGGAAGAAAGGGAAAATAATAGGTCACTTTTACCAAGCCATTTTTCTGAAGGATAAAGGGAAGGTAAAAGTAATAAAAGCTGCCTTTGATAGTATAAATGTGGAATCAAAGAATGAAGATCGTTCTCAAGGATGCTATCCTGGATTCAGTGGTGCTGAAAAATATTTCAGTTTATGCTACACAATCATTAAATTCCCAATGCTGTGTTGAAAGGGTTATGGTAACCCCAGACGTATAGAAGAAAATACTGCATGTAGCAAAAGAAAAGGTGGACTGGAATCACAAGAGGAAAAAGCAGGGAAGGTGGTGCTAAGGTTCCTCTGCTTCCTTCAACAGCACAGCATTGCCCAGGAGTGAGCGCCATTTTTCTGCCCCCTCAAGCACATCATTAACTCTGCATCTGAAACAGATGTAATCATGCTTGGAGAAGCTTATCCATTTCTAGTACCCTTAATTCCCAAAGGATACTGACATACTGGAGGGTTCAAAGAAAAAGTCACAAGAATGACAATAAGAGAGGAAGACAGCTGAAGAAAAGGTGATGGGGTACACGATATTTACAACAACAGCACATCCTTTTGTGTTGGTTTGAGGCTAATTGGATTATTTTACAGAGAGAAATTAAATCCTTGGCTACAAAGAGAAAAATAACAGTGACCTATATCACTCATTCTTCTGCTGAGAAGCACAAGTAGTCAAAACATAAGATGAGGCACTCACTTCTCAGTTAGTGCTCACTTGTAGCTCTCTTTCTCCATTGGTCTGTGGCTGGCTGCATCTGCCTTGGCTCTTTTGCATGACATCTTTATAACCCAACCTAACCCTTTTACCTCTAACCTCTGTCATCTTTTTGACATCTCACCTCAGATCTCTGCAGATTCATCATGTGAGCAATAGGGAGATTGATCTGGTTATTTCTGAGGGGAGGGAAAAAAGGGCAAGTTTGGTCTGGGAGCCTCCTGGGCAGTCTGACTGTTTCAGGAGAGATTTTGTGTTTCTGTATTACTTTTAAAACTTGTGTATAATTATATATATATATATATATATATATATATGCTGGTAAATTGTGCTAAGCTGTAAATACAGCTTCCTTAACTTCCAGCTGACTGAGTCTGGTCTGGTGAATTCAGGAGGGAGGGGTGCAGGTAATTCTCAAACCATTACACCTTTAGAGGAGGAAGTTGTTATTTCTAGCATAAAGCTGTATTTCAACAGTAGCCCATGGAAAGCTGCCTGCAGCATGGATCACACGTTATTAAACAGTGGCAATAATTAACATCCAGAACTGTTTAGTAGGAGTCTAGTCTGTATCCCATTTCTAGAAATACTTAAGTCAAGACTGGATCATTAAAAAAAACAAAACTAATAAAATATATGGGCTATTTAAAACAGCAATTAATTTGTGAAAGCCTATCCTTTAGTTTATGTCTCATTCCGGATTACATGACTGCTGCAGCCCCTTCTGGATTTATCATCTATGAGCTGTAACACCAAGGTAGCAATGAAATCAAGTGCTTACATGAAAAAGTAATGACAAGCAACTAATGTACTTGAAGGCAGATTTTTAAAAAAGCAGGCAGCCTCCAAACTCTTCACCCTCTTGTTTAATAAACTTATTTGGCTATCTGCATCTGAGAGTTGCTTTTCTTCACCACCCCCTGTGCTGGCTTGAGGCTAATTAGAATATTTTAATAGGAGAAAATTAAATTATAGGCTGAGAAAGAAAAACAATGATGATGTCTACTTTGCTCATAGGTTTGCAGACAGATACAAAGGTAACAACACAAGCATAGATAAGACAGTGCTGCTTGGGTATGAGCTCTGGGCTGTTGGTCTCTCTCTTTCCTTGGCTTCTAGCTGAATCTGCATAACCCAACTAATCAATTCCTGCTTCTAATCCACCCTGGCCAATATTCTCTGTTTACCTGGCATGTAAGACAGATTCTGGGATAAGATTGGTGGGTTAGGGAAGCCGGAAGGGTGGTTGGGAACCCCTCTTGGGGACTCTGATCTCTGGGAGGGGTGTGGTTTTTCTGTATTACCTTTTCACTGTATATAGCTGTAAATATCTGTAACATATTGTAAATATCTGCTTGTATATTGTGCTAAGCTGTGAATATAAAGCTTCATTCATTAACTTCCAGCTGGCTGAGTCTAGTCTGGGTGATTTCAAAAGGGTGAGGGGACGGATACCTCCTGAAGCACCACATCAACCCGAAGCAGAAAAAAACCNTCTCTAGATACTCCTTGAAATTTCTTGTGGAGCTCCCTGCCAAATAAAAAAAAAAAAAAAAAAAAACAAAAAAAAAACCAAGCAGTTTTGGAGTGACAGTTTCTGTTTTATCACTATTGCAATATGCAATTAGCTTTCTAATAATAAAGAACTCCAAAGAGGTTTTTGTTGGGTTTTTTTGTTGTTGTTTTTTCATTACATCATTGCCACTGTGCTGATTTGAACCAATTGGAGGATTTGAATAAAAAATTAGGCTATAGGCTGAGAAAGGAAAACACTGATGATGCTACTTCACTCAGATTTACTGAGAAAGGAAAAAAAAAAATTAAGAGTTGTAACCCAAACATAGATAACTCAGACCGCTTTGGGCTGTGGCTGCTTTTGCATGGCTCTTTCTCCCTGCCTTTCGTAGCTGGATCTGAATAATTTCACTAACTTCTTTTCTGTTGTTAATCCCCCTGGCCCATCTACCTTTGCCTATTTGTTGCATAAGACAGATGGTGAGATAAGTTTGGGAAGGGAGGAAGGTGGTAGGGTGGTTAAACCTCCCTCTTAGGGACTTTGATCTCTGGGAGGGCTGTGGTGTTTCTGTATTACCTTCTTACTTTATATAGTTGTACATATTTGTAATATATTGTGCTAAGCTGTAAATACAAAGCTTCATTCATTAACTTGAAGCTGGCTGAGTCTAGTCTGGGTGATTTCAAAAGGGGCAGGTGGGAAGATAACTCCTGAACCGCCACATTCACCCTGAAGGGGGGGAGGAAAAACCCAAGCAGTTTTGGGGTGACAGTTCCTGTTTTTTCACAATTGCAATATGCAATTAGCTTTCTAATTATAAAGAATTCAAAAGAGTTTGGTTTCTTTTGTTTTGTTTTTAAATTACATCATTACCACCATTTAAAAATTAAATTAAAACATTTAAAAATAAAAACTAATAGTCGACATTTCATAACAGAAACAAACAAAATCACAACTATAGGAATTTTTTTTCCCACAATTTAAAAAAAGTGAGCATTTGTGGTCTAGTCTAAGAGCAGAGTAGCTTACCCAATATCTGCCCACTTAACAGTCAAGTTTCCAGGTCTGAGCTGGTCTCCTTGCTAAACAAAGCTTGTGCTTTCACCCAGCTTTGTGGTATTCTTTCTGTGTTTCTCAGGAGTAACATTTGTGGACTTTGATTTCCTCACATCTTCACAATGTTTAGCTCACCTCAATCCCTATAAGCGTTAGTTAATCCATGAGGAACCAAGGAATGGCTTCTGTTTTGAAAAGCCTGGAATCTCACCAACTACTGTTCTCATTTTGTTATTTCATCACAGAAAATAATGCCTTGTCCATGTGACCATTGAAAGATAATACCTTGCCTTGCAAAAAAAAAAAAAAAAAAAAATAA
>VWZI01021438.1:156664-168187 GCA_013396835.1 Psilopogon haemacephalus | reverse complement strand
CAAAAAAAAAACCCACCCACAACAAAAGCAACCAAACAAAAAAATCCACACAAAACAAAACCCCCAAACCCTAAATCAATAAAGAGATTCTATCACTGAGTCAGAGCAGCTGTTACGCACAACTTGAAATACTAATTCTTTGGAATCATTACAAAGCGTAGCATCAAGTAATGTTAAGAGTCTTATCAGTTCCCTAATTTCACTCTGGAGTAATTATAAAAAATATTCCCTTTAAAATGCATTTAAAGGTTTTAATTTTGCAGCCATACACTCACATAAACGGCCACATTACTATAACACCTTTTAGAATTACTGCCTTTAAAACATCTGGGAACGAGCTGCATCTACAGTAAAATTACCTAGTATGAAGGCATGATGCTAGAGTAAACAACACTGCTCCTAATAAAGTGGCACAGGGAAAATTTGAATATGAATTATGTGACCACCAAGAACATTTTTGCTAAATCTTAGAGATTTTGCAGGTGCCAAATGCTACCAACTTTTGTTACAAGGGAAACAAGTAAGTTTAGTATTGCCTGAGGAAGATTCTAGTTCATTTCTGAACAGCATTTTTTTTCCCACATATTTTTGTTTCAGCTTCTGAAAGCAGTGGAATCTGCCAGGCAGTTTCTGTTCCTGCCATTTCTGTCACGTCAAGCTAACAGCATTGCCCTCATGGCCAGCTCAAGTTGGCATAGAAGGGAGAAAGGATCACCCTTCAAATGATGATCCTCTAATGTTCTATGACTCTGTGACCTAAACCATGCTTAACCTTCCCAGAAGAAGCAAAAAAATGACTGGGTCAAGTCCACAGATACATGTTATAAGCTACCCCCTTGTGTTTCTAAAGCTGGAGGAATGAGATTAACCCATAGTTGGGACACAGTACCAGGAATGTCTGAAAAGGAATCTTGTTTTTGCAAGGTGAAAGTGGATTTGTCAGTGGGAAGCAGGTTCTCAGCAACTCCATAATGCAAGAAAAAGATGCTGCCACCAGGGAAGGCTGTCACAGAGGGTGTCACACAGAATCCTAGCAGGCAGTGTTCAGTGCAGTCAGATAGACAAGAATCGGTAGAGCCCTCAGAGATGTGAATCACAGAATATCAGAGGTTGAAAGGGACCTCCAGAGATCACCAAAATCGACCCCCTGTCAAAGCAGGATCCCCTATAGCAATTCTCACAAGAATGCATCCAGGTGGGTTTGGAAAGTCTCCAGAGAAGGAGACTCCACGACCTCTCTGGGCAGCCTGTTCCAGGGCTCTGTCACCCTCACTGTAAAGAAGTTTCTCCTCATGTTGAGGTGAAACCTTCTCTGTTTCAGTTTGTATCCATTGCTCCTTGTCTTATTGACACAAACCACTGATACCCACCCCTCAGATAGAATCATAGAATAGTTTAGGTTGGAAGGGACCTCAAAGCCAGTTCCAATCCACTGCCATAGGCAGGGACACCTCCCACTAGAACAGGTCGCTCAAGGCCTCATCCAGCCTGGCCTTGAACACATCCAGGGAGGGAGCAGCCACAACCTCCCTGGGCTACCTGTGCCAGTGTCTCACCACCCTCACTGGAAAGAACTTCTTCCTAACATCCCCTTTAAAGCTCTCCTCCACCAGTTTTAAACCCATTATCCCTCATCCTGTCATTACAAGACTTTGTGAATAGTCCCTCCCCAGCCCTCCTGTAGGCCCCCTTCAGATATTGAAGGCTACTATAAGGTCTCCTTGAAGCCTTCTCCAGGCTGCAGAGCCCCAACTCTCTCAGCCTGTCCTCATAGCAGAGCTGCTCCAGCCCACTGATCATCTCTGTGGCCCTCCTCTGGACTCTCTCCAGATATTTATAGACATTCATCAGATCCCTCTCAGTCTTCTCTTCCCATGACTAAACAGCCCCAGAGCTCTCAGTCTCTCTACACAGGATGAGATGCTCAAGTCCCCCAATCATCCTGTAGTACCAGATTAATAATCCTTGTGTAACAGTTTCGAACCAGAAGTGGGTGTGGTGGACACTCTTAGATGCTCCATGACAGTGTTAGATACCTTCAGATTCAGTAGAATAAATTTTCACTTCAAGGACGATGGTTTTAGTGTCTGCTTTTAACCCCTGCCACAAGAAAGAAGGATGCATGTTGTAAACATGCATGATACAATCATTTTGCACCTGTTAAAGTATGGTCATGTATAAGACTGTAAGCGTTGTGGCTGTTCAGTTTGGAGAAGAGGAGGCTCCCAGGTGATCTTATTGTCACCTTTCAGCATCTTAAGGGAGCCTACAGAAAAGTTGGAGAGGGACTTTTTAGGCTATCAGATAGTGACAGGACTAGGGGGGATGGAGCAAAGTTGGAGGAGGGGAGATTCAGATTGGATGTGAGGAGGAAGTTGTTGAGCATGAGAGTGGTGAGAGCCTGGAAGGGGTTGCCCAAGGGGTGGTTGGGGCCACATCCCTGGATGTGTTTAAGGCCAGGCTGGATGAGGCTCTGTCCAGCCTCACATAGGGTAGG
Source organism: Psilopogon haemacephalus (assembly GCA_013396835.1). NCBI lineage: Eukaryota > Metazoa > Chordata > Aves > Piciformes > Megalaimidae > Psilopogon > Psilopogon haemacephalus. Next base: position 165,690 of record VWZI01021438.1, on the reverse strand, counting down.
GTGTCCCTGGGCATGGCAGGGTGGTTGGAACCAGATGATCCGTGTGGTCCCTTCCAATCCTGACTGATTCTATAATTCTAAGTTACTTTTGGTGCTACATCGCAGTGAATAATTTTGAAGGTCTGTTTTGATCCCCTGTCTTGAGGACATTCTACCAACACCACACAAGCAGAGTGTTATAAAAAGAAAAAGAAAAAAAAAAAGATTGTAAAGCCAAAATCTGTAAATACAGAGAGAGTGAAAGATAAAGTCAAAGCAGGAAAAAGCTGTGTCAGCTTTTTGTTGGACTCAATAGTTTGCTTACTGCTGACAATCACCTTTTCTGCAGAAACACATCATCTGAAAAAAATACACTCTATTGCATCCCATGGGAAGCCTGGCACAGGAGGAGAGGAAAAAAGCTTACTGAGCAATGTGGTCCACTATATTGTCTTAATAGTTAAAGAAATTCTTGGGTTTTTTTTGTTTTGTTTCTTGGGGTTTTTTTGGGTTGTTTTTGTTTATGGTTTGTTGTTTGGTTTTTTTTTTACACTGAGCGTGGAAGAAAATTAGAAAATAAAGGAGATATATGAAAGGAATCACCACAACCACTGAAGCTGAAAAGCCCACTTTATTATTTGCCATCATAGTGTCGTTATTCAAATAAGACTGAATTGATCTAGATGTCTTAGGTAATGAGTTCTGATCAGTTTGGTTGGTTTTTTTTTTTTGCAAGCTTATGAAGGCAAAAGATGAGTAAATATTAAAAGACCCCATTTATTTAGCAATACTTGTCTGCACTTCTAGAACTATGCAAATCTAATTTAAAAAGTCTTGATGACACTGTCAGTAATACTGTGCTGTATCTACATATCTAACGGGTTGCCCAGGGAGGTTGTGGCTGCTCCCTCCCTGGAGGTGTTCAAGGCCAGGCTCGATGAGGTCTTGAGCAATCTGTTCTAGTGGGAGGTGTCCCTGCCTATGGCATAGGGGCATTGGAACTGGATGATCTTTGAGGTCTCTTCCAACCTAAACCATTCTATGATTCTGTGATTCTGCATATTTGACAGTAAGGTTACATGGGCAGCAGCACACACTGAAAGGTAGCAGGACAGCAAAAGATGGCCATTAGAGCTTGACCTCTATTAAAGGGATTAATGAAGTCCTTAATTATCATGAACAGCAAGACCAAGAGGTGATGGAGAAAACCATAGAAATGCTGAATTTCCTCATGTGATCAACTTAGGGTCCCAGGAAATACAAATGACTGCTTTAGCATGAGTCTTTGCAGAGCTTTAGTAAGGGTAGGATGTGCTGGCACCATGGCATGCACTCCTACAGACAGTCTGTGCACTGCAGAGGCTGTAAAGATGCAAGAAGCAGTGTAAGCAGGCCTTCTGCACCAGATACTAGTGATATACTCATGACATATGGAAATTAATATTTTAAAATACCATGGTCATCTTCTAAGCCCAGATTATGCTATGTCAGAGATGCAGAGTATTAGCCAAAGACCACCAGGGAGGTAGAGTTCTTATCAGGTTTGGAACACCTCTCCTATGAGGACAGGCTGAGAGTTGGGATTGTTCAGTTTGAAGAGAAGGCTTCAAGCAGACTTTCTTTTGGCCTTGCAGTATCTGAAGGGGGCCTAGAGGAAAGTTGGTGAGGAACTTTTTAGGATGTCAGGTAGTGATAGGACTAGGGGGGAATGGGTCCAAGCTAGAGAAGGGAAGATCTAGATCAGATGCCAGGAAGAAGTTCTTCACCATGAGGGTGGTGAGATACTGGAACAGGTTGCCCAGGGAGGTGGTGGAAGCCTCACCCCTGGAGGTCTTTAAGGCCATACTGGATGTGGCTCCAAGCAACCTGATCTAGTGTGAGGTGGCCCTACCCATGGCAGGGGGGTTGGAACTAGATGATCCTTGAGGTCCCTTCCAAGCCTGACGATTCTACAATTCTATAAGGGAAAACCGGGGACAGACACAGGAGTTGCCTCCCAATCAAATGAACGGACAGACAAGTTTAAAAAAATAATAAAACCAATTGAAAAAACCACCAAAAAAAAAAANNNTCCTGGATGAGGCTCTGGCCAGCCTGATCCAGGGTAGGATGTCCCTGCCCATGGCAGGGGGTTAGAACTAGATGATCTTTGTGGTCCCTTCCAACCCTGACTGATTCTATGATAGTTATATATCCTGCACTGTAGCCATTAGCATCTCTGTAGTACTCCAAGTGCCTTGGACACAGTTTGTGACATGCGAGAAGAGTTCTGAGAGCCAACACATCGAACTTGCCTTGGGATTATTCAAAGGTGCCAAAGGACCTTTAAATTAGACCAAGGCAATCACAGAAAATGGGAAGAGAAGATCTTCACTATTCTAAATGAGTACATTTCTTAGTAATCACAAATACAAACTATGATGATTTTATTCCACAGAAACGTGTTTTTGAGAGGGACAAACCGCTAAGTCCCTATCTTGACTGCAGAGTGGATGCTGCAAAGCAGAATCAGATTATCTCTTCAGAGACAATTCTAATTCAAAGAAAATACCTAAAGTGTGTACAATTTGAATGAAGCAGAGAGCACTGACTGATGCAGTTATATGATTCAACAGCAGAAATGAAATCTGGAGGCAATGAAAGACATGATGCTGAGCAAATGCTGCTCCCAGTTTGTTTTCATAGTGAGGACACAGAATATCCCAAATCTCTGGAATGCTCTGAAGCTTGATTTTATTAGAATATAAATGAGTTGAACTATTTTAAGAGGGAATTCAAAGTGAAAGTGGAATTTAAAAGAAATTGTAAAGCATCTCCTTCATTTATCGCATACTGCTGCTGTCTGTCTCTCCTTCCTTCCCTTATCCTATGTTTCAGCCTACACCACAGGAAATACTTCCCCCACATGTATTCAGCAGCTCTTAGGGGAAATATCACCTCCCTCTTCTCCAGAAGGCTGCAAACAGCAGCAGACAGCTTCCCTTCCCACTGCCAAGCTCTTCCTGAGCACAACGCTAAAAAATTATCCATGCCAATACATAGGGTTGTAAGGGACTTCAAAGATCATCCAGTTCCAACTCGTTGCCATAGGCAGGGACACCTCCCATTAGAACAGGTTGCTCAAGGCCTCATCCAACCTGGCCTTGAACATCTCCAGGGAGGGAGCAGCCACAGCCTCCCTGGGCAACCTGTGCCAGTGTCTGACCACCCTCGCTGTAAAGAACTTCCTCCTAACATCCCGCTTAAATCTCCCCTCTGCCAGTTTAAGCCTATTACTCCTCATCCTGTCATTACAGGATCTTGTAGATAGTCCCTCCCCAAATAACAAGTTTTAAGATATTACAGGGACTGTCTGGGGTGACAGAGCCAAAATTTATTTATTGAGCAGTCCTTACTACCAAATAATAACACTTTATTTTTTCCTAATGGTAATCATAGAATCATAGAATGGTTTAGGTTGGAAAGGACCTCAAAGATCATCCAGTTCCAACTCATTGCCATAGGCAGGGACACCTCTCACTAGAAGAGATTGCTCAAGGCCTCATCCAACCTGGCCTCCAACACCTCCAGGGAGGGAGCGGCCACAACCTCCCTGGGCAACCTGTTCCAGTGTCTCACCACCCTCACTGTGAAGAATTTCCTCCTAACATCCCGTTTAAATCTTCCCAGGTGAGACTGACTGGCAGGCAAACAAGGTAAGCATTTACAACAGTATCTCACATCACATTTCCCAATCCTATAGTGCCATTTAACCTAGACAGTTTAGCCTGGAAATAGACACCAAACTTAAGAGTAAAGATATGTTTTAAGAGTATTACCTGTTCTGAATAGTTACATGTAGACACAGCCAAATGTATAATAGATAAAGGCAGACATAGCTGTTTAAATCACATCCAGTATATCCTGCTGTTGATATATATTGTTCTGTTTATTTCCAATCAGGAATTTTTAAATTTTTTTTTTTCCTTTTTTTTTTTCCTGCTTTAAACCTTTAAAAAGCCACTATAAGTATTTTCACCCTTTACATAAACACATGAGACTGCTCTTAAGTGTTTCTGTTTATAAAGACACACTCAGAACAGATTGCTTCAATTAGGGAAGGAAATGTGGATCACATACAAGCAGAAAATAATGATAACAATGATAACAAAAAAAGTCTCAGTGCATTAATATTGTGGCATGGGATGAGAATGAAAACACAAAGATAACAAATGCTAAACGTAACAAACTGCCAGATGAGCAACACCTGATAAAAGTAATCTCAGCATTTTCATTTGTCTGAGTCAGACAAACGAGGTTTCAAAACCCTTTTCAAAAATCTGGTGAAGCCCGAAAATAAACAAATTTAAACAACAACACTTCCCTAAGAGGTACTAATCAAAACACTATTAAAAGGCCTATTAACATCCAAAATGAAATATACAAACATATAGAATTATTTTACTGGATTAGCAAAGAAAGTATTTGATATTCCCTAGGTACCTTTGATGTACTCTTAACACTTAAACGTAGGAAGAATATTAATGACATTACAGAATTAAGTTAATTGAAAAAGAATTTACCTTCCAGTATCTGAAGGGGGCCTACAGGAGGGCTGGGGAGGGACTATTCACAAAGTCTTGTAATGGCAGGACAGAGGGTAAAGGGTTTAAACTGGCAGAGGGGAGATTTAAATGGAATGTTAGGAGGAAGTTCTTCACAGTGAGGGTGGTGAGATACTGGCATAGGTTGGCCAGGGAGGTTGTGTCTGCTCCCTCCCTGAAGGTGTTCAAGGCCAGGCTGGATGAGGTCTTGAGCATCCTGATCTAGTGGGAGGTGTCCCTGCCTATGGTGGGGGGTTGGAACTGGATGATCTTTGAGGTCTCTTCCAACCATTCTATGATTCTATGATTCTATACCTGATATAGACAATTTTCTACATATCACAGGCTCACAGGATGTCAGAGGTTAGAAGGGACCTAAAAAAATCATTGAGTCCAACCCCCCTGCCAGAGCAGGACCATACAATCTAGCTCAGGTCACACAGGAAAACATCCAGACAGGCCTTGAAAGCCTCCAGAGAAGGAGACTCCACTACCTCTCTGGGCAGCCTGTTCCAGTGCTCTGTGACCCTTACAGTAAAAAAGTTCTCCCTTGTGTTAAGGTGGAACCTCCTGTGCTGCAACTCACACCCTGATCTTTGGGAAATATACAGCGGAGAGTAGCTCATCTGATTGGTGGATTTGTTCCACCTGATTTGTGTAAAATCTTAATGCCCAGCGCATCTTTTATTTTTCCTAATGCCATCAATATCCTCCATTTTCCCACTTAAGGTACATACCTACTTATTTATTTTAATGATATTCAGAGATGCCCCACATCAATGAGGAAGGGAAAGAGACAGAACCATTATCTCATTATGACTTCCCTTCCTGCTTTGTGCTTCGACACATGGCTGTAAAATGTCTAGTGTGTTTTTGGCATAGATACACATCCCAGACCTTCACCTGATATAAAACACAGGTGAATCAAGTCGTGGCCAGACAGAATTTAAGCAGCTATAGCTTATAAACTCCCTGAATTTTACATCTAAAGTTTCACAAGAAATGTTCTCCAGGATGTAGAAATCTCCTACGCAAAGCCCACGGCTCAGATCTTACACACAGAGATCTTACACACACAGAGTATTTGAGATCCACAAGTTGGGTACTTTGAAGGCCAAAGCTTCTCCAGCAGTCAGCCCAGTGCATCCCATGCACAGCTACCAGAGAGTTTAGCACAAACATCAGCCACCACGTCACCATGGCTGTGGTGGGTTGAAACTACCCTCAAAATCATAGAATCATAGAATCATAGAATGGTCTAGGTTGGAAGAGAACTCAAAGATCATCCAGTTCCAACCCCCCACCATAGGCAGGGACACCTCCCACTAGATCAGGTCGCTCAAGACCTCATCCAGCCTGGCCTTGAACACATCCAGGGAGGGAGCAGACACAACCTCCCTGGGCAACCTGTTCCAGTGCCTCACCACCCTCACTGTGAAGAATTTCTTCCTAACATCCCGTTCAAATCTCCCCTCCGCCAATTTGAACCCATTCCTCCTCGTCCTGTCATTACAAGACCTTGTGAACAGTCCCTCCCCAGCCCTCCTGTAGGCCCCCCTCAGATACTGGTAGGCTGCTATAAGGTCTCCCCGAAGCCTTCTCTTCTCCAGGCTGAAAAGCCCCAACTCTCTCAGCCTGTCCTCATAGCAGAGGTGCTGCAGCCCTCTCATCATCTTCATGGCCCTCCTCTGAACTCTCTCCAACAGTTCCATGTCCTTCAAATAAATCACCAGACTAGCTCAGAAGGTTTGGAAGCAAACCTGGTAGCAAAGGAGCTGTATTGACAAAAGCAAGCTAAAATCTAGAAGTATAAAATGGTATGTTTGGAAGCCAAGCAGCTAAATTGACAAAAGCAAGCTAAAAATCTAGAAGTATAAAATTATATCTACAAAATATATTCACCTGTTGAACATCTTTGTCAGTGACATGGACAGAGGAATCAGTGCAGCCTCAGCAAGTTTGCAGATGGCACCAAGCTGTGTGGCACAGTCGACTTGCTAGAGGGCAGGGATCCATCCAGAGGGACCTGGACAGGCTGCAGAGCTGTGCCCAGGCCAACCTCATGACATTCAACCAGGCCAAGTGTAAGGTCCTGCACCTGGGTCGGTGCAATCCCAAGCACAAATACAGGCTGGGTGGCAAATGACTGAAGGAAAAGGACCTGGGGGTCTGGGTTGATGAAAAACTTAGACAAAAAGCTTAACAAGAGCCTGAAGTGTGATTGCAGCCCAGACAGCAACTGTGTGCTGGGCTGCATTATGAGCAGCTGTGGCCAGCAGGGCAAGGAAGGGGATTCTGCCCCTTTACTCTGTTCTCCTCAGACCCCCACTTGGAGTACTGTGTGCAGTTCTGGAGCCCCCAACACAAAAAGGACATGGAACTGTTAGAGCCAGTTCGGAGAAGGGCCACAAAGATGCTCAGAGGGCTGCAGCACCTCTGTTATGTAGGACAGGCTGAGAGAGTTGGGACTTTTCAGCCTGGAGAAGAGAAGGCTTTGAGGAGACCTTATAGTAGCCTTCCAGTATCTGAAGGGAGCCTACAGGAGGGCTGGGGAGGGACTATTCGCAAGGTCTTGTAATGACAGGACCAGGAGTAATGGATTTAAACTGGCAGAGGGGAGATTTAAATGGGATGTTAGGAGGAAGTTCTTTCCAGTGAGGGTGGTGAGGCACTGGAACAGGTTGCCCAGGGAGGCTGTGGCTGCTCCGTCCCTGGAGGTGTTCAAGGCCAGGCTGGATGAGGCCTTGAGTGACCTGATCTAGTGGGAGGTGTCCCTGCCTATGGCACATGGGTGCTGGAACTGGATGATCTTTGAGGTTCCTTCCAACCTAAACCATTCTATGTACTTAAAATTCAGAAACAACACCGGGATCCTCCCATACTGCTTCACATCCCCCTGGACAAGGGAAAAGTGATTAGCTCTCCCCCCAGAGAGAAAGTCTTGTGCTACTTAGCCATAACAAGAGTACCAGCCAAGGTCAGGAAAGCCATGCAAAAGCACCAGCCAGCAGCAGCCAGAGCAAAGGAATAAAAGAACAGTTCACGCAGCAAATGATATCCTAATCCAATGGAATGATATAGACCTATCCACTATTCTTCTCTACCCAATCCCCTATTTTATATACTTTTTACTATTTTCTGCTCAATGTCTCTGGAATTTTCCTATTATTGTTGATAATGAAGATGCTAAGCTATTGTGTTAGTTTTAAAAGCACTACCATGGCATAGCTTCCTCTTCAGTGCTCTCACCAGGAAAGCATTGTGTAGGCTGCCTTCTGCCTCACAGTATTAAGCCCAGCTCCTCCACTTCTTGTCTAGCAGAGTCTGTGCCCCATCACCTTAGTGTAGGCAAGGGAGAAGGAGCAGAAGGATTCACAGCAGAAGGGGAAAAAAAATCAATTCTCACAGAGAGGAGAGCAGAGGAAGGCAAATGACACAGGCGGTCAGCAGGGAGAGGGGATTCCTACTGCCTAATTTCTGTTTCCATGTATCTTGCTTCATTTTGTATTAAAAGTCATTGAATAAAGTAGAAAAAGAACGTCGAGAGATGAGACCACAATGGCACCCTGGCACCATCAACGGTCAAATATAAAGACTTATGGTTACTGGGTCTCTTCACATCTCTATTTTGATTCATTTTTTCGAAGCCCTTGACTGCTTTCACAGTCAAAAGAAGTATTAAAATCAATTCCAAATGTCAGTAGTGGCTGCATATGAGAACGCAGCAATAATTAGGAGCAGAAAGGCATTTAATTAAATGAGGAAAATAAAATCCCTAGCAATTGTTTCACCTTAGCACTGCTGTTGATTTTCAAGAAACTGTTCCCTCTCTTTAAGGCAGAACCACGACTTCTAATATGGTTAATATGGCTTAATATGGGAGTTTTATATTCAACAAGGAATAGATCTATTCACCATAGTCAAGATTTCAAATTGAAAAAAAAAACTCTGTGTTTTCTAAGATGTCAGAATGTCCCCAAAAGATTAAAGGCCAGGTAGAAGTCTTGACTGGAAAGTCTACTTCAGCATTTCTGAGCGTCACTCCAACTCTGTAAGGATAACTGGAACATTTATGTACATGATATTATATATAGAAATATACCTACATAATATAGCTAATAATATCACAGAATTACAGAATTGCCCAGGTTGGAAGGGAACTGAAAGATCATCCAGTTTCAACCTCCCTACCATGGGCAGGGACACCTCACACTAAATCAGGCTGTCTAGAGGATCATCCAGCCTGGCCTTAAACACCTCCAATGATAGGGCTTCCACCACCTCCCTGGGCCACCTGTTTCAGTGCCTCACCAGACTCATCATGAAGGAATATACATATTATATATATTTATGTATTTTTATTTATTTATATAAATAATGTCTATAATATATATAGACACATATATATATATATATAGAGAGAGAGAGAGAGAATATATAGAGACCTACAAATATATATATATG
>VWZI01021438.1:130041-148202 GCA_013396835.1 Psilopogon haemacephalus | reverse complement strand
GTATATAGTATAGAATAGTATAGTATAGTATAGTATAGTATAGTATAGTATAGTATAGTATAGTATAGTATAGTATAGTATAGTATAGTATAGTATAGTATAGTATAGTATAGTATAGTATAGTATAGTATAGTATAGTATAGTATAGACTAGACTAGACTTGACTAGGATAGAATAGAATAGAATAAAGCCAGGTTGGAAGAGACCTCCAAGATCATCCAGTCCAACCTATCACCCAGCCCTAGCCAATGGCACCAAGTGCTCTATCCAGTTTTTTCTTTAACACCTCCAGAGACAGCAACTCCACCACCTCCCTGGGCAGCCCATTCCAATCCCAATCACTCTCTCTGGGAAGAACTTCCTAATATCCAACCTATACCTCCCCTGGCACAACTTGAGGCTGTGTCTCCTCATTCTGTTGCTGATTGCCTGGGAGAACAGCAGCACATCAGGTATATTTAGAGTAAAAAAATCTGTTAGTTTAAATAACAGCATTTGCACTGCTTTTTGCCCTTGTTTGAGGCTAATTGGAATATTTTAATGAGAAAAATTAGATTATAGGCTGAGAAAGTAAAACAACAGTGATGTCTACTTCACTCATAGGTTTTACTGAGAGGTACAAAAGCAAAGGGGGCGGGGGCGAGGTGGGGGAGGAGTTGGAAGGGAGATCTGGAACCCCTCTTGGGGACTGATCTCTGGGAAGAGCATTGTATTTATTAACATTTTTATTGTATATAGCTGTAAGTATTTGTAATATATTGTAAATATCTGCTCATATATTGTGCTAAGCTGTAAATATAAACTTCATTCTTTAACTTCCAGCCTAGATGAGTCTAATGTGGCTGAATTCCAAAGTGTGTGGGGGTAGGTAACTCCTGAACCATTACACCTTGCTAGGAATTGAGTGCAAGTTCAGGAAAAGCACTGATAGAAGATTAAAATCCCAAACAACTACAAAATCAGATTGCATATTTCTAATATTGCCTAATCCAGCATACAAAGCCTCTAAAACATCTAGGACAAAACACTTCAACCCTTTCTATCAAGTGTGACAAAGTAGAAAAAAAAAAATCTAGATTCTTTTCCCCACTTCCTACAAACTTAGCTTGCAGAGCCAGCAGTTAAACTCATAAAATAATAAACCATTTGGTTAAACTAAGCAAACAGAAAGAGGAGATGAAGGAAAAATGGAGCCCAAAAAGCTGTTTTTCTCAACCCCAACACAGTCACTCACTCTTCAGAGGAGATTTATTCTCTGCCTGAGAGAGGGAACGTTGGCCACCGTGGCAGGACTCACTGACTCCTTTCTGAAAGTGATTTGGAAAACTCCATTTCCACCTCAAACAGCTGCTAGACATTAAAGGAAATATTCTGTTTTCCTAACGCTATTCTTTTCAATAAACCAGGAACTAGCTACAGCTGTGCTTTCACTAATTCATGACTTTTCCTGGCCACAGAGAGAAAGTACTGCTAACTGAAATGCAAACAAAATAAACTTCTTCCTCTTCTGTTGCTTGCATTTGTGTCTGTGTGTTTTTGTGGTTCTGTGATGTTGTTTTATTCCCTGATAATTAGCTTAATATGGAACAACTGGTAGACACCCCTACTTTTTTTTTTTTCCCCTATATATCAAGTACATTTTTTTTTCAAATCCAGCTTTTCAAGGAAATTATCATGTTGGGGGAAAAAAAAGAACAGCAAACTGTAGTGAACACTGACAATTTGGGTTTGGTATTTGAAAAGCACTGATTGTTTATACCATCTATAACTGACCTTTGTAGGCCATATATTATGGTGGCCAATCCTTGCCAACAAACATGAAGAGCCATATTTGCATGATGTAGTTGAGCATTATCTTCCAGTGGTGTGGTGAAATTAGCCCGCAAAATAAACCACTCAACTAGCTCAGAAGGTTTGGAAGCAAAATGAAGCTATATTTACAAGCAAGCTAAAATCTTGAAGCATAAAGTACAATGTGTATGTCCACCCTGCGTCACCTGCAGGGTGAAAGAGCAGCCACCCCTTTATTTGGGGTTGAAAGTATGAAAAAAGCAAGGGGAGGGTCAGGATTAAAATAGGCAAGTGAAATAGTGGAACGGGTTGCCCAAAGAGGTGGTGGAGATCCCATCCCTGGAGGCATTCAAGGTCAAATGATGATCCCATCATAATCTAACTGGGGATGACTCTACTCATTGCAGGGGGGCTGGGCAAGATGACCTTCGAAGGTCTCTCCCACCTTATGTATTCTATGATTCCATAAAATACATTTACAATTATTTACAAGTCAGAAGCAACACAAGGATCCCTCCTTGAATTGTTCCCCACCTCTCTGGACAAAGGCAAAGTGAATAATTCCTCTCCCCACCCTCAAAAGAAAACTAGAAAGGCCCACTGCTGCAGTCTGCTTAGCCCTAACAAGAGTCTCAGCCAAGGTTAGTGAAGCCAAGCAAAATAACCAGCCAGCAGCAGCCAGAATGAAGAAGAGAAAAAGAAACAAGAGCAATTTGTGCAGCAAATTATGCCCTAATCCAGCATGCAAACGGAATGATACAGACTTAGCATTAGTCTTCCTTTGCATCCAGTCTCTCACTTTATTTAACTTTGTGCTGGTTTGAGGCTAAGTAGAATATTTTAATGAGAGAAGTTAGATCATGTGGTTGTGAGAAGAAAATAAGGATGGAAGTCTGTATCATTCATTGCTTTGCCAAAAGGGATAAAAAACTAAAAAGGAAACAATTTGTCCCACTCTGCTCTGCAACACTGCTTCTATTCACTTCCCCCTTCACTCCACTCTTATCTCTTCTTGTGGCCTTCCAGTATCTGAAGAGGGCCTACAGAAAAGCTGGGGAGGGACTTTTGAGGCTATCAGACAGTGACAGGACTAGGAGGAATGGGGCAAAGCTGGAGGTGAGGAGATTCAGATTGGATGTGAGGAGGAAGTTGTTGAGCATGAGAGTGGTGAGAGCCTGGAATGGGTTGCCCAGGGAGATGGTTGGGTCCACATCCCTGGAGATGTTTGCAGCCAGGCTGAATGAGGCTGTGTCCAGCCTGATCTAGGGCAGGGTGTCCCTGCCCATGGCAAGGGGGGTTGGAACTAGATAATTCTTGTGGTCCCTTCCAACCCTGACTGATTCTATGATTCTCTCTCCACTAACAAAGAACAACATAAGCTTTGCTGGTTGTTTTGGTTTGCCTGTCTGGGAAAGAAGGGGGAGAAAGAGAGGACAGCTTTGAGCCCCTTGTGAGCAGGCTTCTTTGTCTGGGAAGGCATTTGGATTTCTGTATTATTTCTAATTTTTATATAATTGTAAATATTAATAAATATATTCTGTATACATGCTTGTAAATTTTGCCATGCTGTAAACATATTTTCATCTCTACTTCCGAGCCATCTGAGCTAGTCTGCTAAATTTCAATAGTGTGTGTGTGTGAGGTAATTCCTAACCCATCTCAACCTTTACTAAAATATGTCCAGAAAGTTCCTATTTCTTGTTTATAGTTTAGAACTAGGCTAGAAGGTTAGTTTTAAACTACCACACTTCCCAAGATTAATTTCAATTTTCTCTTTCTACCATTTAGTCTGCTGTGCTTTCTGCCAATGACCTATCTTCATCTTCTCTTCCATTAGCCATTCCTGGTGCCTTGAAAGGCTATAACACCTTAACATTTCTCCAGTCACATTTTTTTACACAAACCTGCACAGACATGGTAGCTATTAATACCCAACAAGTGTAGAATTCTAAAATTCTTATTTAACTGATGACAAAAATGTGATTTTTTTTTTTTTTGGTCCCTCTTGGGATTTTCATGCCCACATATTGCACAGCTTGTCATTTTTCTAAAGCTACTCTGATGTCCATGGCATTTCCTTAAGGGGTGACACATCAAAGCCTATTTATTTACCCATGGCATAAAAAGACAAATCAAATACGTATAAGATAACTTCTCTACCAGTGTATCTTCTACTCCCTGACAGATACATTTTTCAAGTCTCCTTAGTGTCTTGTTTGCTATTGTATCTGTTTTACTAATGTATACTGCTGGGTTTTTTGACCTCTCACAGTTTGCTCTTCCATTTCATGTCAGCCCTACCCTTTATATCAACTGACTAGCAAATTACACTTCGCTGTCAGTGGTTCATATTTCTGGAACATATTTTAAAAGAATATTCACTATTCGAGCTGAGAAAAAGTGACAATCAATTAGTATCAAGGACTCATAGGTTACTTTACAACGTGCTGAAACTGAGCTGAGTTTGCCAGCCAGAAAGCTGAACTTGACAATGTCCACATTTAACTCAGTATGAGGTTTCTTCAAGTTTACATAATACGAGGTTTTGTCATCACCTTGAGAAAGAAAACGGCCCTCAAGTTCTGTACATGATCCCACAGAAGTCCTCACTAAGGGCTTTACTAATGTTAATTCTAAAGCTGAAAACATTAGGCTTCTAGAAATAGGTGTGCTAGGATAGGATAGGATAGGATAGGATAGGATAGGATAGGATAGGATAGGATAGGATAGGAATGGAATGGAATGGAATGGAATGGAATGGAATGGAATGGAATGGAATGGAATGGAATGGAATGGAATAGAATAGAATAAAGCCAGGTTAAGCCCTGGTGAGGCTGCATCTGGCATACTGTGTCCAGTTCTGGGCCACTCAATCCAAGAAGGACCTCATAGCATTGCTTTAAAGAGTCCAGCACAGAGTCACAAACATGACAAGAGAGTGGAACATCTTCTTTGAGAGGAAAGGCTGAGGAAGTTGAGTCTCCTTAGCTTGGAGGAGACCCAGAGGTGACCTCCTTCACATTTATAAATATGTGACAGACTGTGTTGGGAGTCCAGTAATAAGACAAGGGGCAATGGGCACATGCTGGACCATAGAAGGTTCCATATGAACATAAGGAAAAATTATTTCACTTTGAGGGTGACAGAGCACTGGAACAGGCTGCCCAGAGAAAACGTGGAGTCTCCTTCTCTGGAGGCATTCAAAACCTGCCTGGATGCATTCCTGCTTGACCTACCCTAGACCTTGCTCTGGCAGGAGGGTTGGACTGGTTGACCTTTTGAGGTCCTTTCCAACCCCTAACATTCTGTGATTCCGTAAAAATGATTGGCAGCAAAGCTACCTCATTAGCCTGTCCAGAGAAACCTGCAAGCCAACGTAGCATTTGGCAATGAGTACCCAGAGCCTGAACTGACACTGTAATACTCCATTAGGGGCTTCAGAGTCTTGGTATGGTTATTTTTTTAGTTCTCTGGATGGCAACAGTTGGTCTGTGCGGTTATTTTACCTCATGGCAAAGACTGTCTGACTGCTGCTCTTTGCATTTTGCGTTGAGGTAGCTTCGTTGGGGCTAATCTTTTCTCCAGCTATCCTAGAATTATCTAATTTAAATAATAATCTGTTCCACTAGACTCTTTAAATGCTAAGCGGCACTCGCTTTAAGACAGAATTCATTTACGTGAGCCCCTAACTCAAAAGATAATGTGAGCCACTGTTGTTAGCCTGTTTATAAACAGTGAAAGTTGTTTCAGTCTTGTATCAAAGCCAATCAGCCTCAGATACAAGCAGCGGAACTTATGAACTTACGTCAAGCATGACAGTTTCACAATTACAATACGTATTTAGTGCAAATTAATTCTGTCCCAAAAGGAAAACACCGACCGCACAAAGTCGGCAACGAAACCCTCTAACTGCTGGCATCTCTCTCACGACTCCGATAAAACAAACACCTTTGCAAATAGCCTAAAATTTCTCGTTCACGCCCTTTAAGTCGCAACATAATTTTGAGAGCATCTGGGAAACCTCTGCTAACGGTTGTATTCAAAAGTGCTACTTGCTATTTATCTTCTAAAACACCTCTCCTTGGAAAGTTCTTGAGTCCAGGGTTTTTTGTCTTGCCGGTATAGCAAGTCTGCCACCTAGTGCTTTACGGCTACCTCTGGCAGGCATTTGATTTCCTCTTTTTTTTTTTTCTTCTTTTTTTTAATAATTTGTTTAATAACAGATGTTATCCTCTGAGCTCCTGAGTGCATTTTTGCCTACACAACGCTCAGAGTGCTTTAAAAAAATAAAAATCTCACTGCATCTTCTGGCTGACAAGTTGCATGACACATTTCGACGGCTATTAGACCACATTTGTGTTTCTTGACTGGCAGGCAACCACCTCCTAACTCTGCTCTTTTGCCACAAACAGAGAAACTTGGACTTCATTTTATGAAGAGTGAAAGTAAGTAATATTTCGTGCCAACATAGCATAAGAAATCTCAGCATCACTTTGGCCCTGTGCAGCTCGGTACAGTCTCTTACTTGCTCGGCGTGCCATGGCATTCAGAGTCACAGAATATAGAATGTCTTAGGTTGGAAGGGACCTCAAAGATCATCCAGTTCCAACCATAAGAGGATCATGGTGAAATGCATATCAATAACATATCAAAATCAGTTACAAATGCCTTCCTTAGGAACTCATTCCTTCTGTAACCTATTCTTGCTGGATTATTTAGTTCTTTACAAACTTACAGTGTAAAAGGCATGTGCCAGATTTCATGTTGCTGTCTCACTTATTCCTCTTAAAGAAACCACAGTAATTTACTTAGAGCTAATAGAATTAGAATCACAGAATGGCTTAGTTTGGAGGGGACCTCAAAGATCATCCAGCTCCAACCATAAGAGGATCATGGTGAAATGCATATCAATAACATATCAAAATCAGTTACAAATGCCTTCCTTAGGAACTAATTCCTTCTGTAATCTATTCTTGCTGGATTATTTAGTTCTTTGCAAGCATACTGTGTAAAAGCCACATGCCAAATTTCATATTGCTGTCTCACTTATTCCTCTTAAAGAAACTACAGTAATTTACTTAGAGCTAACAGAATTAGAGTCATAGAATGCTTTAGGTTGAAAGGGACCTCAAAGAAACCTCACTTCCAACCCCCCACCATAGGTGGAGTCACCTCCCAGTAGAATAGGTCACTCAAGGCCTCATCCAGCCTGACCTTGAACACCTCCAGGGAGGGAGCAGCCACAACCTCCCTGGGAAACCTGTGCCAGTATCTCACCACCCTCACTAGAAAGAACTTCCACCTAACATGCCGTTTAAATCTCCCCTCTGCCAGTTTAAACCCATTCCTCCTCATCCTGTCATTACAAGACCTTGTGAACAATCCCTCCCCAGATTTCTGTAGGCCTCCTTCAGATACTGGAAGGCTACTATAAGGTCTCCTGGAAGCCTTCTCTTCTGCAGACTGAAGAGCCCCAACTCTCTCAGTCTGTCCTCACAGGAACATGTCCAGGTGGGTTTTGAACATCTCAAGAGAGGGCGATTCCACAGCTCCCCTGGGCAGGCTATTTTAGCATTCTGTCACCCCAGCACTGAAGAGAGGCACACCTTAGAATGGGCTTTGAGCTAAATGCTGCTAAAATTACTGCTTGGGGTCCAGGGGCAAAATACTCTTCATTGGTGGCATACTACATGGAAAACAAAAGCTGGGGAATGGAAGCATAAACAGGTTCAATTGTCAGAAAATATTTCTGAGCAGCACAGCTGGAGCAACCCAAGAAGTGATTTATGGTAGATCCCAGCATGCCACTCACAAACTGAAACCAGAGCCAAGTGTTAATTCCCCTTTTAATGGAATTGTACTACTTGTAATACAATAACTGTTACTAAAAATTTACTTCTATCAGAATTTTGACTATGAACAAGCCCAATAAAAAAGAAAAAAAAAAAGTTCAAATAAGGAAATATTAGCTGGGTGACCGAATGTGTGACCACATCAACAGGTCAAATGAAGTTAAAACTCTATTTTGACAACATATAAGGATCTGTTAGCTGACATTTTTGTTCTGAAATAGTACTGAGCTGATGTTTCTGAGAAGTCATTAAGGGTATTGAGTTGTCAAAAGTTATCTAATTTAATAATTTGTGCCCTACCAAAACATATTTCTAGTTATAACTATTGCAAATGAAAAACAAAAATTAAAAAAGAAAAATACAAAGTAATACCTCTAAGGGAGTAATAATAGGGCCTTCAGTTCGAACCCCACTTATTCAAAAACTAATTAAGACTTCTTTTTCTTAAACTCAACAAGTGAGATGAGCTTTAAGTAAATGGGATCCCAGAAATGAGTGTTTGGGTTTGTTTCAGGTTTTGTTTTCATTGCATGAAAATATAAGGTACAAGATTTAAATTGCAATAAAAATTTAATGTAAGAACTTGTAAGGACTCCTTTTGCTCTAGAATCATAGAATGGTTTAGCATGGAACGGACCTCAAAGATCAGCCAGTTCCAACGCCCCTGTGCCATAGACAGGGACACCTCCCACTGGATCAGGTAGCTCAAGGCCTCATCCAACTTGGCCTTGTACACCTTTAGGGAGGGAGCAGCCACAACCTCCCCGGGCAACCTAGTATGTCAGCAGTAATGGAGACAGTACAGCTAGAATTTACACAAGGTTTACAGCCACAAGCAAAAATTATTTCTTCCTCCCCAGGTCCCTGCACAGATAGCAGATATTATCCAGAGAGGTTTCACTGAATGTATATTTCATGCACCTCACCAATTTTGAACATAAAAGCATCCTTATCATCTTCTAGAGCTGTTGTCACTACAGAATCACAGAACGTCAAGGGCTGGAAAGGACCTCAAAAGATCATCCAAGTCCAGCCTCCTTGTAGAGCAGGATCACCTATACCAGATCACACAGAAACACACCCAGGCAGGTTTTGAATATCTCCAGAGAGGGAGACTCCACAACACCCCTGAGCAGCCTCTTTCAGTGTTGTGGCATCCTCACAAGGAAAAATCTCCTCCTTATGTTTATGTGAAACATCCTATGCTTCAGCATCCACCCCTCGCCACTTGTCCTGTCATTGGGCATCACCCAGCAGAGCCTGGCTCCGTCCTTCTGGCCCTCACCTTTTACACCTTTATAAACATGACTGAGGTCACCTCTCAGTCTCCTCTCCAAGCTGTACAGCCCCAGCCCCTCAGTCTCTCCACGTAAGTGAGATGTTCCATTCCCTTAATCATCTTTGTGGCATAGAGATATGCCTATTGCTATCGTTTTTCTATGGATACCAAGAAAACAAGCAGTAGTATTATGAGCTATAATGATGTTGTGGCTCTGTGTTTGGCTCGGTAAAGCCATAAACCAACTATTTGGGTCACTCCCCAAAACACTGTTACAAAACATTTGGTATCTCACATATGATTATAGATTTTTTTTTTTTTCCTGAATTGTACTTTAAGTAGAAAAAAACCAAAACATCTAATACAATCCATGCAAAGTCAATTTACAAACAGATCTATTAATATTCAGCATCTTTGTCAGCAACAGGAACAGTGAGATCGAGTGCACCCTCGGCAAGTTTGCTGACAAAACAAAGCTGGGTAGTACATCTGACCCCTAAGGCTTCTGCTGCTGGGCCTGCCATCTTCTTTTTTAGCATGCTTCATCCCATAAGTACACTTGAATTAGTGGCTGGTGAGTCAATGTACAAACAATATCTCATAAAACACTGAGTTGAGAGAAAGAGCTGTGGCAAGAAACATACTGAGCCGAGGGGGGGGTGGGGTGGAAAAAGGTAAAAATAAAATGTGTGCTTTCTTCTTTTCAGCTTCTTTTAAGTGTAGATATTTGTGCTTCCTCTTTTTGTAAAGGCTTTTAATCCAACACATATCCCATCAGAGGAATATATTCTCATAAAGACGGAGGATAAATTATCAATAAGTAGGTTTTAATTCCACAAAAAGCTAAGAAACATTTGGTCCCTCCCTCTTTTAATTCTCCTTGCAACTGACCCATCCCTCCTGACCTCTGCTCCTCCCTGGGATCTCTAATCCCTCTCAAAGGTCACACTCTAATCTCTATCAAATTTAGAAGTGTGTGTGCTGTGCAGCACGGTAAACCCCATCGTGTCACCCTAGATACCCAAGGAATTCTAAATGCAAGAGCAAGCCTTCCTTTCTTTTTGATTTGTCCCTGCAGACTGCAGGGTGGCTGGACTAGGTAACCTTTAAAGGTTCCTTCCAAACCAACCTATTCTATGATTCTGTCTTCATAGTCTTGTAGCCATGAAACTGCCCATCCAGTCTAAAGAGAAGCAACAGATTACAATAAAAAGGGGTAATTAATTACAATTGTATTGCACTGTAAGTACACTTTTGCTATACCTGGCTGAGAAAATCTTCTCAAATGTATGAAAGCTTCCTGCTCTAGAGCATGGGCAGTGACTGGCTGGAGAGCAGCCCTCAGGAGAGGGACTTGGGGGTGCTGGTGGACGAGAGGCTTAACATGAGCCAGCAGTGTGCACTTGCAGCCCAGAAAGCCAACCAGAGCCTGGGCTGCAACAGAAGTGTGGCCAGCAGGTTGAGGAAGGTGATTCTCCCCCTCTACTCTGCCCTGGTGAGACCCCACCTGGAGTATTGGGTCCAGTTCTGGAGCCCCGAGGATGCTCAGAGGGCTGCAGCACCTTTCCTGTGAGGACAGACTGAAAGAGTTGGGGCTGCTCAGTTTGGAGAAGAGGAGGCTCCCAGGTGATCTTCCTGTGGCATTCCAGTATCTGAGGGGGCCTTTAAGAAAGCTGGGGAGGGTTTTTTTTTAGGCTATCAGGTAGTGAGAGGACTAGGGGGAATGGAGCAAAGCTGGAGGTGGGAAGATTCAGATTGGACATGAGGAGGAAGTTCTTCAGCATGAGAGTGGTAAGGCCTGGAATGGGTTGCGCAGGGGAATGGTTGGGGCCACATCCCTGGAGGTGTTTGCAGCCAGGCTGGATGAGGCTGTGTCCAGCCTAATCTAGAGTAGGGTGTCCCTGTGCATGGCAGGGGGGTTGGAACTAGCTGATCCTTGTGGTCCCTTCCAACCCTGACTGATTCTATGATTCTATGCTGCTCTGCAACTCACCAGTGCTGCCCATTTTAAAGGAGCAACCAATCTGCAGAATGGGCTGCCCAGGGAGGTGCTGGAGTCATGGTCCCTGGAAGTATTCAAGAAAAGCCTGGATGGAGCACTTAGTGCCATTGGATAGGGCTGGGTGATAGGTTGGACTGGATAATCTTGGAAGTCTCTTCCAATCTGGCTTATTATATGCTACTCTACTCTACCCTACTCTACTCTACTGTATTCCATTCCATTCTATTTCTATTCTATTCTAACTCTATTCTACTTGTCTTAATTGTGGCAGTATCCAGAAATAATGTTTTTACAAAAGCTTCTTAACATTCTTTCCAAGGGTAAAAAGGAATAAGAAAACTAATGTATGCAAAGCCACTGCAATTTAACTACATTTTCTTAGCTCACTACTAGACTGGTCTTAGCCAGGAGTTCTCTTGGTGGCATAGGCAACTCCTGAGTGCTCAGCTCATCTGGAAATTGTAACTATGCAGACAAACAACATGATTTACACCCATAGTACCGACTTGTTGTAAGCTTTTATGCTTCTGGTTGTAGTAATATTAGAATCTATCCATTTTCTTCTTGTAAGAAATGTAGCATCAGAGTTTCCTTAATCAACATATGGTACATCAAACAGATGTTTTGGAAAGATTTTGTCCTTAGAAATATGACTATCTAAAAAGGTTTATGAAGGACAGTAGCACATCCTCTCAAAAGAAGGGAGAGCAAACCTGTAGGTCACCTTCTGTATACCAGCATATCGTGCATTGTAAATTGAAACTCCAATTTTCTCTAGGACACTATTTTAACTACGTCTCCATTTATAATTTAAAGCTTTGATGTCTGTATGCAACCCAGGAGGTCAGAATCAGACAAGTGGCACTTGTCCCAGTGATTCCTCCCAATCAGGCTAAAACCATCTGGTTTTGCTCTGCGTTTCTTTGCACCCAGGAGCATTGATTCCAACGGCAACGTATTTCTAAGGCTGCTGTGGAAAGAACTAATCCAGCAATTTGGATGCACACCTTTCTATCTAGGTGTCAGCAGTGTACATTGTGCTGGCTGAGATACCAAAGGACAGCAACAGCAAATGAGAATGCATCACAACAAAATATTATATTTATGGTTTGTGTATACACAGAAGTCAGCTGCACAACCATCCCTGGCCTCCACTCAGAATTCATAGAATCATAGAATGGTTTAGGTTGGAAGAGACCTCAAAGATCAGCCAGTTCCAACCCCCCTGTGCCATAGGCAGGGACACCTCCCACTAGATCAGGATGCTCAAGAGCTCATCCAGCCTGGCCTTGAACCCCTCCAGAGAGGGAGCAGCCACAACCTCCCTGGGCAACCTGTTCCCGTGTCTCGTCACCCTCACTGTGACGAACTTTCTCCTAACATCCCATGGAATGCATCCTTCACAGAAAGCCTGACTTCTACCAGAAAGGCCTAGAGATACAGAGCCTCCCTACCAGAAATACAGAGATACCATCCAGCAGCAGACTTGTTCTCAACTGAGAATTTACAGAAAGCTTTCACATTCATAAAGCTTTCTTCTGTATTCACACTCTTCTTTATATTTTACATAAGAAACCTTTAGGAGGAAGTTCTTTCCAGTGAGGGTGGTGAGACACTGGAACGGGTTGCTCAGGGAGGTTGTGGCTGCTCCCTCCCTGGAGGTGTTCAAGATCAGGTTGGATGAGGCCTTGAGCTACCTGTTCTAGTGGAAGGTGTCCCTGCCTATGGCAGGGGTTTGGAACTGGCTGATCTTTGAGGTCCCTTCCAACCTAAACCATTCTATGATTCTACGACACTGGAACATCAAACACTTCTGGCTTAAAAAAATCCTTCCCTTTGCAAAGATCCTGAAATTCTAATTGCTGGATGTAAAGATAGAAATATCACTGTGTGCCTGTCCATTTGCTCTGTTCTTTCCCTGGCATGCATATCGAGGCAGTACCGACAAGAGGGTACTGAACTAGATAGACCATCATGCACTGTTCATGCATTCTTACATAGCTAATAATTTTCTGATTTTTATATCCACAAGGCTTGCTCTCACTTAGCTTGCTCTCAGAAAAATGTGTTCTCTCTCTTGTGCTTTTTCAATTCATGACTGAAAAGAAAGAAGGAAGGTAATTCTAACGGTAGCACTGGGCAAGAAATTTTACAGTCAGCATAATACACTACACCATGCCCTGTCTATTATGCATTTCCTACTCTACTTTTATTAGGTTTTGGTAATGTAAAGGAACTACTCAAGCCCAGTGCTGCCATGTTTTGAAATGCCATATTAGAATGAAATCAGATGTGTAACAAACTGCTGCCATTATCTCTATGATTTGATGGCTTTGTTGCTATCTGTGTTTATCCTTGTGCCACAGCATCTGTATATAGATTAAGTCTCTGCCTGTATCAGCATGTTACTTCTGATATAAATCTCATTCTTTCCCATCATCTTACACCTATCTGTAGTTTTCCTGCCTTCTCATTTGGGCTCAGATCACTTCTCAAATGACAGCATCATCCATGTATCACATGAATAATTTCCTCACTCTCCTACATCACAACTAAAGGCAACACAGAAGAAGCTAAAACGTTTTGTGATATTCCACTGGTTAACACTTGAGCAGCTTATTGATGTTAATACCATTGCCTACATCTGACTATTCTATTCCATTCCATTCCATTCCATTCCATTGCCGTGGAATGGCTTTCCCAGGGAGGTGATTGGGGCCACATCCCTGGAGGTGTTTAAGGCCAGGCTGGATGAGGCTGTGGCCAGTCTGATCTAGGGTAGGGTGTCCCTGGGCATGGCAAGAGGTTTGGAACTAGATGATCCTTGTAGTCTCTTCCAACCCTGACTGATTCTATGATTCTACGATTCTATATCAGCACACATTTGTTCCCTATTCCTAGGCTTGAATAAGGCATGCATCCAATTCTAGAGTACATACTACAAAAAGGATATGGGACTTGCTGGAACATGTCCAGAGAAGGGCCACGACAATGATCAGGGAGCTGGAACATCTCTCCTACAGAGACAAACTGAGAGAGTTGTGGCTATTCAGTCTGGAGAGGAGAAGGCTGGTGAGCTTATTCAGATGTCAGCTAGGGGGAATGGAACAAAACTGTAAGTGGATAGATTCAGATTGGATGCTAGGAAGAAGTTCTTCACCATAAGAGTGGTGAGACACTGTAACAGGTTGCCCAGGGAAGTGGTGGAAGCCTTATCCCTGGAGGTGTTTAAGGCCAGGCTGGATAGGGTTTTGAGCAACCTGATCTAGTGTGAGATGTCCATGCCTATGGCAGGAGGTCTGGAACTAGATGATCCTTGAGGTCCCCTTCCAGCCCTGGCAACTCTGATTCTACGATTCTAAGAGGGAGAACTAGACGAGAACTGGGAGAGCTTGGCTGAGAGCAAGAAGTGGGAACAGATAAACTTTTGCAGGACACTGTATATTCACAACATCCCAAGTTGTAGAAAGTTCCTCTAAGGCAACAAGCATTCTCAGTCCAGACCTTGCTGTTAAAGAGAAATTGAGGCCATCAAATACCACACAGAAGTTAGCATTCAGGATTGAATTCTAAGGGTTCAGTGGAGAAAATCATTCCAATTTAGGGCAGCATTTACACAACTTTAGAATTTTTAATTTATTTTTTTTTTTTTAGTTGAACACTTCAAACTGGTCATACTGAAGGTGCCTAAACTCAAGCACATGCCTACACAACCAGATGACCTTTGGCAATCCCTTCCAATCCAAACCATTCTAGGATTCCACCATACTATGTCCCTGCTGGCCACAGGGGGGTTGGACTAGATGACTTACAGGGGTCCCTTCCAACACAGGCTAATCCATTATATTAATACAAGATTTAGAAGCTAGTGGATGGTGCTGATAAGCAACTGTCATTGAAATCTTAGGTCAACTAACTGTCAACAAATTAACAAATTATTTCCCATTATGATGCATCAGCCACTAAATATAAGAATCCCAGAACTCCATTCTTCTGCTATGAGGACAGGCTGAGAGAGTTGGGGCTTTTCAGCCTGGAGAAGAGAAGGCTTTGAGAAGACCTTGTAGTAGCCTTCCAGTATCTGAAGGGGGCCTACAGGAAGGCTGGGGAGGGACTATTCACAAGGTCTTGTAATGACAGGACAAGGGGTTCAAACCGGCAGAGGGGAGATTTAAATGGGATGTTAGGAGGAAGTTCTTCACAGTGAGGGTGGTGAGACACTAGAATGGGTTGCCCAGGAAGATTGTGGCTGCTCTTTCCCTGCTTGTGTTCAAAGCCAGGTTGGCTGAGACCTTGAGAAACCTGATCTAGTGGGAGGTGTCCCTGCCTATGGCACAGAGGGGTTGGAACTGGATGATCTTTGAGGTCTCTTCCAACCTAAACCATTCAATAATTCTAAGTTCCTCATTACCTTCAGTTAAAATAACTCTGAAAATCATTCATGTGGATCATTTTAAGCCACTGAAACTATTAAAAGAATATTTCTCATTCCAGAACAACATCTCTAAAATATTTTGAAATCTGACAGAAGACAAATAATAGCAGTGAGTTAAAGGTGAAAGAGTATCTTGAATATAGTACAATTTGCCTCCAACATGATTTATAGACATAACCTGCAACATGATAGGGAGAAAAAAAAAAAAAAAGGTTTATAACTCAGGTGCCTGAGGTCTACAAATCTCATTATTGTCATTTTTTCTCCATCCCTTAAATTCAATAATATTTATTTTTAAAGGACACATATCCAAGATAACCTGTATAGCACTCTCTTAGTAGCATGAATTTCTCATGTGCTCATGATCTAGCTTTAAAAAAAAAACCAAAACAACCCAAATCATAACATTCACAGATATGAAAATTCATTCTCCTAAATACTGCACTTCCTGTTTCAAAATAAGGATAAATTCTTATGCAATACACAGCAAATTGAATTGCATCTATTAAATCAACAGTACACTTACAGCTCAGTTATCAAGGAGTATTTTCAGCCTGATCTCTTTTATATAAAACCATCAATAGTCATTTAAAAATGTGATATTTTAAAGTATTACACTTGAATTTAACATGTCTGTGAGGAAAAAAGAGAAACAACAAACAAAACAACACGAAAACAACAATAAACCATCCCCTGCCAAATTAAGAGGAATAAATATTTCAGGCTTATTTATAGATATGTCATCATCAGTAATATAGTGTGTGTCTATTCCGTTCTGTAAAAGACAACTTCCAGATATGGGCCACAAGGATGCTCAGAGGGCTGCAGCACGTCTCCTATGAGGACAGACTGAAAGAGTTGGGGCTGTTCAGTTTGGAGAAGAGGAGGTTGCCAGGTGACCTTCTTGTGGCCTTCCAGTATCTGAATAGGGCCTACAGAAAAGCTGGGGAGGGACTTTTGAGGCTCTCAGGTAGTGAGAGGACTAGGGGGAATGGAGCAAAGCTGGAGGTGGAGAGATTCAGACTGGACACGAGGAGGAACATCTTCACCAGGAGAGTGGTGAGGCCCTGGAACGGGTTTTGCCCAGGGGGGTGGTTGGGGCCACTTTCCTGGAGGTGTTTAAGGCCAGGCTGGCAGAGGCTCTGGTCAGCTTAATGTACAGTAGGGTGTCCCTGGGCATGGCAGGGGGTTTGGA
Source organism: Psilopogon haemacephalus (assembly GCA_013396835.1). Taxonomy (NCBI): domain Eukaryota; kingdom Metazoa; phylum Chordata; class Aves; order Piciformes; family Megalaimidae; genus Psilopogon; species Psilopogon haemacephalus. The sequence goes on along the minus strand of VWZI01021438.1, from coordinate 131,648 downwards.
AGTAGATGATCCTTGTGGTCCCTTCTAACCCTGACTGATTCTATGATACAAACCACTTAAAGTAGGAAAGAGCAATTAGTAAAGAATGTAAATCATCNAGGGGGAATGGAGCAAAGCTGGAGGTGGAGAGATTCAGACTGGACACGAGGAGGAACATCTTCACCAGGAGAGTGGTGAGGCCCTGGAACGGGTTTTGCCCAGGGGGGTGGTTGGGGCCACTTTCCTGGAGGTGTTTAAGGCCAGGCTGGCAGAGGCTCTGGTCAGCTTAATGTACAGTAGGGTGTCCCTGGGCATGGCAGGGGGTTTGGAAGTAGATGATCCTTGTGGTCCCTTCTAACCCTGACTGATTCTATGATACAAACCACTTAAAGTAGGAAAGAGCAATTAGTAAAGAATGTAAATCATCGAATGGTTTAGGTTGGAAGGGACCTCAAAGATCAGCCAGTTCAAACACCTCACCATAGGCAGGGACACCTCCCACTAGATCAGGATGCTCAAGACCTCATCCAGCTTGGCCTTGAACACCTCCAGGGAGGGAGCAGCCACAGCCTCCCTGGGCAACCCTTTCCAGTGCCTCACCACCCTCACTGGCAAGAACTTCCTCCTAATATCCCACCTAAATCTCCCCTCTGCCAGTTTAAACCCATTCCTCCTCATCCTGTCATTACAAGACTTTGTGAATAGTCCCTCCCCAGCCCTCCTGTAGGCTCCCTTCAGATACTGGAAGGCTACTATAAGGTCTCCTTGAATCCTTCTCCAGGCTGTCCATTTCTTAGGGAAACGGTGCCTTAAAGAGAGTCTAAACTGAAGATTTTATGTACATTCTAAAAGAAAATGCTAAAAAATCAAGGCCAAGGATCAGAAATGATGCTGTAAATTGTACCACCAGAGACGCATCTTCATGAAAATTTAAGTCTGAAGTAGGGCTGATGTTAGGAAACAACAGGCAAATGGATCCAGCTGCCTGACATCAAGCAGGTATGTGCAAAAGCCACTAAAGTTAAAGGAGGGCTCTCCATCATCCCATACATTTTTATGATGATTAAAATTACTGTTTACCGCGGATATCGGCACAGCAAAACTGTCTCAGCTCACTGAGGGATTTCTTCACATGCAGGATAAGTACTCCCATCCTTCAAGTCTTTCACTGTGACTATCAGAAACATAAGGCTCCAAAGTAAATTCGCCAGAGGCACCTTCTTTTTTTTTTTTCTTTTTTTTTCTCTTTTTTTTTTTTTCTTACAACAATAAGAACATGAAGACAGCCCACAGTAACATTTTATGATGCTCTGGAGAGCAGCTGTGTATCACATCCTTGGGCTGAGGAGCTGGCTAGACCATTCAGAACGTCCCCAGAATGTTTTAGTGCTGTTTGCATTTCCCCACCACAGATTCTGCCTTTTCAAACAATGACACAGCTCCTCATTCCTTATGCTGAGGCAGAGAATAACCCAATGGCTTGGTGAGTCTTACTAGGCTAGGTGTAAATTCTACTAGAGTTTAATTTGCAATCTCATGGACAGGACCTCAGTGGCACATTTTAATTTTTTTTCCAACCAAAATATCCACCTCAGAAAACCTGAAGAGAACAAAAAATTCTTTTTTTT
>VWZI01021438.1:70563-108517 GCA_013396835.1 Psilopogon haemacephalus | reverse complement strand
AGATGATCCTTGTGGTCCCTTCCAACCCTGACTGATTCTATGATGCTAAGTCATGTAGTTAAATTTAAAAAAAAAGAATCACCAAAAAAAACCCCAACAACAAAAAAGCCCCACCAAAATAAAACATGAAAAAACCCAAAACCCAACTATTTTTCACAAACCCAACATACCAATGGTATGGGAAAGTTTTCATGCAAGTCATTGACAAAGAGACATGAGCATAAAAAAAAAAAAGAAAAAAAGAAAGCAGTTTCATGCTTTTTCTACACTAAAAAGAGTGTTAGTAAATGTTTAAATTCCATAGAAAATGGTGACAAGTCCTTCAGTCTAAAACAACAACAAATGCATTTTCTTTTTAATTTTCTTCTTTTTCTTTTTTAATGCAAAGGAAACTGAAAAAAAAAAATCTTTCCCAAAGAATGGATTTACAGAATCCCCACCTCTGAATTTTAGAGGTATTTTACTTTGCTGTGGACGGCAGTAAAAAGCAGTGAAGTTGTTCTGTTTTCTCGTGAGGTTATTTCTTCTTTTATTCATAAGCAGGGAGGAAATAATTTTTTTTCTGTTCAACAAGAAGGATTTTTTTTTTCTCGCTTTCTTTATTTCTTACAATCATCATTGGTCTCCTTCAATGCAACCTTACCTCAAAAAACCTTTCATTTACCAAGTCCAGAAAACAACAAATAAATAAATAACAATACAGAGAAAGAAAATGAAGGAATGAAGGGAAGTAAAGTATTGAGAGTGGCTGGGAAGAAGTTTCTGAACTGGTTTTGTGAAATGCTTGCTGCTACGTAAAGACTTACAATTAGCCTCCCAGGAGCAGGAGAAAGTAAAAATAAACTGCAGGTTCCCCAGTTCACACCAAATCAAGGAAACTTAAACATATTGTTGTGTATTTGTATCTTTATCTGAATCAGGGCCCAAAGTTGTGATTAAATCAAGACTATACATAAGAAGGGATAAAATGACCTAAATGAGAGAAGGATTTGAAAGTTGTTTTGAAGCATCTGTTAAAAGTAATTGCTGCCCTCATCTCCTCCTGGATCTTGTAAGATGTTATTTCCAGGCCAAAGTTATTTATTTATCTTTTAAAGTTAAACCTTCTTTATGAAATCTGATTTAATAAATCTCTTTCAGCACGTCTGACTGTTCCTTTACCCTTTAATTCTTATCACTTCCCTGTGACCAGCCCAGCATCATCTCCTCCAGGACAGTGTGCCACTTTGGGACACGTTTCTTATGATATTTTTGGCCTCCTCCTGTAATTTAGTACTCCTACATTGCTCCGTGTAACAGCAAGTGAAAGAAAAGTGTTGGGGCAAGTTAAATTTTCAGACCTGATTATAAGTTTGCTTTGATTCCAAATCAGAGTCTTATCACTCTTTGGAACAGCTTTTCTGGCTGAGTATTTACTTTGACTTCTGGTACTTTGTTCTTCTTATATAGTTTTTTTTTTCTCTAAATTGCTGAAGAATTCCTTTCCTCAAAATATAAAAATAATTGATGAAGATGAAGAGCCAAAGCTGTAAATCAATTCTTCTGAAGTGATAATCTAATAAACCACTCAGGCTTCACTGCTGAAGTTTAGGATATTATCTGGGCTTCAGGATTGATTTATGCCTTTGTAATCAAGCTCCCCAACCCTCTTATCTAGTGAACTAGATAAAGACTAACACTTTCCAATGCATTCACACACAAAAAAAACCCCCAAAATACAGAGCTCAAAGCATGCAAAGGTTATGCAGCTTAATTTATATTTTATACTTTCTAAAGGTGATTCTTCAGTACAAAAGAAGAAAAGAATATTGAAGCATTGCTAATATTAAGACATTATCTTTCAGCTGGTGAGCACAGATAGAATAGGTCTTATGCTATTTGTTGTTGCCCTATCAGTTATCATTCCCTGAAAAATACTTTGCATAGGATGAAAAAGTTGCCTTTGATGTCAAAGTTTGTTCATTTATGTTACAGAAGGTTAAAATATTACAGGTAGGTTTCAGTAATGTTGTTTATGCCTTTTCATAGTTTATTTATTTTATGTCAATCAGGTGATAATCCAGGCTAAGAATGAAAAGCAAAGGGGGGAAAAAAGGGATGTTTATATAAGCATATGTGCACATAGATGGTTAGCCTGCAGAATTCATTCTATCACATAGTCTCTCTCCAGATTTTTAAACAGGAATGAACCAAATACTCCTCTTAAAGAGGCAAATCTGCAACAAGGAAAAATAATATCACAGAATTGTCAGGGTTGGAAGGGACCTCAAGGATCATCTAGTTCTAACACCCCTGTCATAGGCAGGGTCAACTTCCACTAGGTCAAGTTGCTCAGAGCCACATCCAGTCTCATCCAGGGATAAGACTTCCACCACCTCCCAGGGCAAAGGGTGGGTGGAAAAAAAGGATGTTTATTTAACATATGTGCTTATGCATGGTTAGCCTGCAGAATTCATTCTCTCAGATCATCTAAATCCAGATTTTTAAACAGGAGTGAAACAAATAATCCTCTTAAAGAGACAAATCTGCAGCAAGGAGAAACAACAATATCACAGAATCATCAGGGTTGGAAGGAATCTCAAGGATCATCTAGTTCTAAACCCCCTGCCATAGACAGGAACACCTTCCACTAGATAAACTTGCTCAGAGCCACATCCAGCCTGGTCTTAATAATATCCAGGGATGACACTTTCATCACCTCTCAGGGCAAAGGGAAGAAAAAAAGGATGTTTATATAAGCATATGTGCACATACATGGTTAGCCTGCAGAATTCATTCTCTCAGATAGTCTCTCTCCAGATTTTTAAACAGGAGTGAAACAAGTACTTCAAATCTGCAGCAAGGAAAAAATAACAATTACCACAGAATCATCAGGGTTAGAGGGGACCTCAAGGATCATCTAGTTCTAAGCTCCCTGCCATAGGTGGGGACACCTTCCACTAGATCAGGTTGCCCAGAGTCACATCTAGACTGATCTTAACAATATTCAGGGATGAGACTTCCACCACCTCCCAGGGCAATCTTTTCTAGTGTCTCACCACCTTTATGCTGAAAAACATATTTCTAATGTCTAACTCTACCCTCCTCTAGCTTGGATCAATTCCCCTTAGCCCTATCACTACCTGACAACCTAAAAAGTCCCTCACCAGCCTTCTTGTAGGTAATCACATTATTTCACAGATCAACTGTAGAACAAGAATTTAACCCTATTTTTGACCCAGTTTTTATCACCTTTTTATCTAAGTTAATTGCTACACAGCAATTCAAATATCTACTGTTTTCTAAGCTGCTCTTTAAAACATTTCATGGGGTAGAATTACCTTAATAAAAGAATAAAAATAGTTCATCAGGCTGTTATCCCACCATTAATACAGAAGCTAGCATGGCAGAAGGCTTTTTTTGGCACTGCCTGTACTTGGGATACAGGGGAGTATGAGAACACAGGATGCAGAACTGAGATGGAAAGAACACACAAGAAAACCTGCATGACTTCTGGATGCCTGCACATACAACTGTCTAAGAATGCATTCATGGCAACTGGGAGGCTCTCAAAATTGAGGACCACTTAAACATGATTTAGAATCATAGAGTGGTTTAGGTTGGAAGAGACCTTAAATGGGGAAGGATCATGTTGGTGGAACCAAACTATGTTGGGTTTCCTGAAAAATCACAGAATGGTGTAGGTTGGAAGGGACCTCAAAGATCATCCAGTTCCAACCCCTGCCATAGGTAGAGACACCTCCCACTACAACAGGTTGCTCAAGGTCTCAGCCAACCTGGCCTCAAATACCTCCAGGGAGGGAGCAGCCACAACCTCCCTGGGCAACCTGTGCCAGCATCTCACCACCCTCACTGTAAAGAACTTCCTCGTAACATCCCTTTTAAATCTCTCCTCTGCCAGTTTAAACCCATTTAGCACTGCATAACTGATTTGCTTAGTCTATATAATTACCAGCAGCTCCATGAAGAAATGAGAAGCATCACATTTCTCACTCTCATGTCTTAACACCAAAATATACTTCTTGGTTCTATCTATGCGTAATTTTAATCCTTTATATATTATAACACTCCCAGCAACTTCCGACGCAATTTAAAACTAATAACTGGCAACAAAATGAAACCAAGTATTTTAACTTTAAAACCAGAAATAAGTCCATTGTAGCTAAATTTTCATCTATATGTAAAAGATAAATTGACTGAATAATAATAATAAAAAAAAGAGCAAACAACAAAACCGAAAATGAAAGCAGCAGTAGGAATATGCATATTACTTCTATTAGAGATTGTAAGTGGAGAAAAAAAAAGCAATCTTTCCATCACCAGGAGATTCCTCACAAATAGTGTCACAAGTACCCAGTCAGACCTAGCACTTCCTTTCTGCTGTATAAAACCTGCTGTTTCTTCCCCTTTCTTAGTGAATAAAATGAATAAATAACACAAGGCAAAGCTGATAGACATATCTAGCAACGGGGGGTTCAGCACAAGGTAGCTTCATTTCTTTTACTTATTTGTGAGATTTTGAAAATACATTTAGCAGTAGGCACAATTTAAGCCAGCCCAAGCCACAATGCCTTTGCCCTCTCTTTAGCAGCATGGGAAGAGGTCCAAAACCTCCCAAGTGCTTTCTACAGACAATCACAATCACAGAAGCTAAAGTAACAACTGTGCTGGATCACAAGAAATCAGACTCAATAAAGCCGTTGTACAGCAGTCAGAACCTCCCTTCCTATCTTCTTCCTAACAACTCTTCAATACAGCACAGGCCAGCCCTGTTTCTCTTTTTTTCGGAACCATAAGCATCATTCCCAGAGCTATATTATCCCAGTTCAGATACCTAACTAAAGGCAGAATAATTATCTTCACCTTATAACTGGGTCCTGGGCTGCATCAAGAGAAGCGTGACCAGCAGGGCAAGAGAGGGGATTCTCCCCCTTTACTCTGCTATCATCAGTCCCTACTTGGAATACCATGTGCAGTTCTGGAGTCCTCAACACAAGAAGGACATGGAAGTGCTTGAGGCAGTCCAGAGGAAGCCACAAAGATGCTCAGAGGGCTGCAGCAGCTCTGCTATGAGGACAGGCTGAGAGAGTTGGGGCTTTTCAGCCTGGAGAAGAGAAGGCTTTGAGGAGACCTTGGAATGGCCTTCCAGTATCTGAAGTGGGCTACAAGAGGGCTGGGGAGAGATTTACAAGGTCTTGTAATGACAGGATGAGGAGTAATGGGTTTAAACTGGCAGAGGGAAGATTTAAACAGGATGTTAGGAGGAAGTTCTTTCCAGTGAGGGTGGTAAGACACTGGCACAGGTTGCCCAGGAAGGCTGTGGCTGCTTCCTCCCTGGAGATGTTGAAGGCCAGGCTGGATGAGGCCTTGAGTGACCTGTTCTAGTGGGAGATGTCTCTGCCTATGGCAGGGAGTTTGAACTGGATGATCTTTGATGTCCCTTCCAACCTAAACCATTCTATGATTCTACATTCAGCTTTGAATAATTGCAGCTCTATTTCAGACCTAAAGAAATTGCAGAGTTGTCTATTCTTGGCAGTTGCGGTACTCTATTATAATAAAAATAGTATGAAGAAGCATTACCTTGTCTATGCTGCCCTAGACCATAGGAACTACAGCACCACTTATCACCAAAAATCAGTAGCTTTTCAGGAAAGAGGTTTGCTTTATGACAAATGCACCCTGAGCACTGGAACTCAAACTCACCTCACTGTCATGTCAACCATGAGACTTGGGCAGCCTGCCCTGTTCCACTGCTTCATTAATGCATCCTGCACTGAGTAAACCAGATTATTCAAATCACAGAATCACAGAAGGTCAGAGGCTGAAAAATCATCCAGTCCAACACCCTTGCCAGAGCTGGATCACACAGGAACATGTCCAGGCAGGTTTTAAATATTTCTGGAGAGAGACTCCACAACCCCTCTGGGCAGCCTGTTCCAGTGTTCTGTCACCCTCACAGGGAAAAATTTCCTCCTCATTTTTCCATGTAACTTCCTATGCCTCAGCTTCCACCCATTGCCCCTTGTCTTGTTATTGGGCATCAAATACCAGTCACCGAACAGCACTACCATGGCACAAAGAAGGGACAATTTTTACAAGTAATGTATTTTGAGTCACTTATTTTTAAGGAAAATCCAGCCCCGTCTACTTTTCAAATGGGAAACAAAAGATGCATTAATTAAATTTATATCCAGCACACATACTAACATCAACAGCTGGGCACGAGAGACAGGTATAGTTCTTGCTTTCCTATTTTCCAGCCAGTAGTGCCTGAAAAGTTGTAAAAGAAAGTCAGTTTTTCCTGCACTTTTTGTTTTTTGGAGGCAGCCTGGAGAAGAAACAATGAATACTAAAAAAAAAAAAAATCCCAAAAACCAAAGAAATCCTTAGAGAACTACTGAGGCCCTGTGGTAAGCAGATTCCGCTCTGTTGAGCTTGCCAAACTTAGGCATACTTATATATGTGCATATAATTACAGAATTACAGAATTAACTATGTTGGAAAAGACCTTCGAGATCATCGAGTCCAACCTAACACCTTCTAATTAACTAAACCATGGCACTAAGTGTCTCATCCAGTCTCCTTTTAAACACCTACAGGGAAGGTGACTCCACCGCCTCCCCAGACAGCCCATTCCAATGCCAATCACTCTTGCTGTCAAAAAACTTCTTCCTGTCAAAAAACTTCTTCCTAACATCCAGCCTGGACCTGCCCTGGCGCAGCTTGAGGCTGTGTCCTCTTGTTCTGTCACTGGGTGCCCTGGGAGAAGAATGGGACGGTGCTTACGAAAAGTGCATTATATTTACAGAAAGCAGACAACTCCAAAAGGTCCCAGAGGGCTTCATGAGCTTTACATGTCACAGGAGGCCTCACATCGAGTTCTGTGTGCAGTTCTGGACCCCACATTTCAAGAGCGGGTCCAGAGGAGAGTGGTGATACTGGGGAAGGGACTGGAGGGAAAGTCTGAGGAGAGGCTGAGGGAGCTGAAGGTGTTCATCCTGGAGGAGACTTAAAGGGAACATTATCACTCTCAACAACTACCTGAAGGGAAGGTGTGAGGTGGGGGTCAGGCTCTGCACCCAGGCAACTTGTCACAGGACAAGGGGGCATGGTCTGAAGCTGCGCCAGGGGAGGTTTATGTTGGATATTAGGAAGCACTTGGACACTTGTGTAAGTTTAAGCCAGTCCCCCTGAGCTCAAAAGCTTAATAAATACTTAGTTCAATTTGAAATGAAAAAATAAACTTTAACAATGAATAGAAGGTATTTTAGGTAAAGGGAATTACGGAGGATAGGGGGAGAGGGAACAAAATACAGGGTACAGGTATAAGATAAGGGACATCACAGAGGATGGGGAGAGACAGAACAANGGGTACAGGTATAAGATAAGGGGAATTACAGAGGATAGGGGGAGAGGAAACAAAATACAGGGTACAGGTATAAGATAAGGGGAATTACAGAGGATAGGGGGAGAGGAAACAAAATACAGGGTACAGGTATAAGATAAGGGGAATTACAGAGGATAGGGGGAGAGGAAACAAAATACAGGGTACAGGTATAAGATAAGGGGAATTACAGAGGATAGGGGGAGAGGAAACAAAATACAGGGTACAGGTATAAGATAAGGGGAATTACAGAGGATAGGGGGAGAGGAAACAAAATACAGGGTACAGGTATAAGATAAGGGGAATTACAGAGGATAGGGGGAGAGGAAACAAAATACAGGGTACAGGTATAAGATAAGGGGAATTACAGAGGATAGGGGGAGAGGAAACAAAATACAGGGTACAGGTATAAGATAAGGGGAATTACAGAGGATGGGAGGAGAGGGAACAAAATACAGAGTACAGATATAAGATAAGGGGAATTAACAGAGGATAAGGGGAAGGGGAAAAAAAATTTACTGATGAAAAATAATAAATGCAACCTGTAGATGGGAGCAGGTGGAAGATGAATCCAAGCAGTGAAGCTGGAAATTGGTGGTGGATGAAGATGGATGCTGGTGGGATGCAGAGTTCCAAATACGGCTGCTCTCCCCATGTATATGTTGGAGAGCAGGTGGTGAAATAGCAGCAGTAGGAGAGAGAGATGCTGGCTGATGAGGACAGCAGAGGCCAAGAGGAAGAAACAGGAAATCCATCCCCCTTTTATAGGGGGTCTTAGCAGGAAGTGGGAGGGGGCTAAACATGACACCTGGGGGCAGGTCAGACCACCCCCAGGGAGGAGTCAGGCTGCAGTTCCAGGTAAGCCTCCCTGGGAGGGCTTCATCCTTTACAACATTGGAATGGACTGCCCAGGGAGGTGGAGCAGTCACCATTCCTGGAGGTATTTAAGAAAAGCTTGAATGTGACACTTTATGACATGGTCTACTAAACGTGGTGGTGCTAGGTTATAGGCTGGAATTGATGATCTCAGAGGTCTGTGCCAGCCTCAATAATTCTGTGATTATGCAATGTTGAGAAATGAGAAATTGAGCCTACTACAGAACACACACACAAAAAGCTCAACCAACTGACCAAAACAAACAAACAAACAAACCCAACATGACAAATAAAACCAAACCAACAAAAAAACCCCAACAGCAAAAAAACCAAAGGAAAAAAAAAACCTACAAAAAGAAACCAAAACAATAAAAAACCCCAAAACCAAGGAAAAAAAAAAAACAAAAAACAAACACCAAAAACCCTCATACCCCAGGAAAAGAAATTAAGGCTGCTGTTGGCATACAAGACTGCCCAAATCTGTTTAAAAAAAGTACTGCACAAGGCCCATTTCAAATCACAAACTATATTCTTCTTCAAATTTAAAATTAAAACCTATCTCAAATGTGCCAAATTCCTACTATTTGCCTTCTGAATTTTTTTTTTTTTTTAAGCCATTAGAGTGCATTTGGGTCATGTTCCAAAGCTTTGGTATTAGAGGTATTATTTAAATGAAAGCTGCAATTTAAGCAAAAAATGATTGATGCCAGAAACATGAATTAAAGGAAGGGAAAAAAATAAAAATACCCCAAGTCCCTGACAGCTCTGGCAATAATTACTACATGCAGAGCAGAAAATTAGTACATTTAGAAGATATTTAACGTTGAAGTGGGAGTTTTATTTTATTGTTCTCCTTAGCAACATAACGATGGAGCTCTTGGAGAACTAGCTGAGGGTTTAAGCCTATCCTCATAGGAGCAAGGTAAAATTTTCAGGCAGTTAAATAAGAACAGAGGCAGTCACTAAATCCACCTAAATCTACATGCCAGATGTAGGTGGAATTCTCCTTGAAGCATCTTAGCTAATGGAATAATATGCATCGATATATCAAAGTATTTTTGTTGATTGGAAAGCTCAAGGACTGGACTCAGGCACACCATCTTGTTAAAAACAATCAAATATGTAAAGCTAACAGTGAAATATGACCATGTAACAGAAAAAGGGAAATTATTAAAAAAAAAAAAAAAGAGGAAAAAATATTTTAATGCAGTCTCCTTTATTATCTTAAAACATTTAATATGTAACTTTTTAACAGATCACCATAATAATTACGGTTAAGTGGATTCTACCCTCTGTCAGTAAAAAACAAGTTCTAAAAGAGAAGTTATTCTATTAAACTTTCAGCAACCAAAATTTTTCCTGGGTTGTTTTAGTTTGTCTGTTTTGGGTATGTGTGCCTTGGATAAAAGAAGCTCTAATGCAGCGAATTTATTATATGACTGTTGTCATTTATTTCCCCTAAAAGAAAGCAGAAAGAGAAACAATGAGGAGCAGATTTACCCTGCTACCAGTAAATAAAGGTGCAGTGACACCAACAGAATGGTGAATTGAACTCATAACCCAGTGTATTTTTACCTGCCTTTTCATCTGGTAAGAGGAATTATATCATTCTGTGGAGGGGAATGACAGAGAGGAGGGCAGCTGGATATCTTTAAAATCTTATTCTTATGTAAATCAGACCATCAATAAGTGCTTATTATTTAAGCACAGATCCTTACAACACTAAATAGCTTTTTAGAGCTTGCCTGCTGTGAAGATTTTAGCAGATAATCAGTATATGCCTTTTTATGAATAAAATACTATTTTTTTTCTATCCCTTCAGAAGAAATAACAATGTAACTAAAAAAACTAATAGTCTAAATAGTTACTGGAAATAAAATGAGCAAGCTAATTACTTTTTCATTCCAGATGACCCTGGATCCATATATTTCATACTTCTCAATTTATCCTTCTTGCCAACTATGCCGGGAGCCAATGGCACCCGATCACATGAAATATGTTATTTGCCTGTTATATGAAATATGTTATATGGTCTGTATCAGGAATAGTGTGGCCAGCAGGACAAGGGAGGTTATTCTTCCCTGTACTTGGCACTGGTCAGGCCACACCTTGAGTACTGTGTCCAGTTCTGGGCCCCTCAATTCAAGAGAGATGTTGAGGTACTGGAACATGTCCAGAGAAGGGTGATGAAGGTGGTGAGGGGCCTGGAGCACAGCCCTGTGAGGAGAGGCTGAGGGAGCTGGGGTTGTTTAGTCTGGAGAAGAGAGGCTCAGGGGTGATTTCATTGCTGTTTACAACTACTTAAAGGGAGGTTGTAGCCAAATGGGGGTTGGTCTCTTCTCCCAGGCAGCCAGCAACAGAACGAGGGGACACAGGCTCAAATTGTGCTGAGGGAGGTATAGGCTGGATATTAGGAAGACGTTCCTCACAGAGAAAGTGATTTCCATTGGAATGGGCTGCCCAGGAGGTGGTGGAGTCAACGTCCCTGGAGGTGTTCAAGAACAGAGTGGATGGAGCACTTAGTGCCATTGTCTAGGGCTGGGTGATAGATTGGGCTGGATGATCTTAGAGGTCTCTTTCAACCTAGCTTATTCTATTCTATTCTAGTCTAGTCTATTCTATTCTATTCTAGTCTAGTCTATTCTATTCTATTCTAGTCTAGTCTATTCTATTCTATTCTAGTCTAGTCTATTCTATTCTATTCTATTCTATTCTATTCTATTCTATTCCAGCATCAACAGCCAAACCTTCCTAACGAGAGGCACAAGCAATCTTGACCTCAGTGCTACCATAAGAGGATCATGGTGAAATGCTTATCAATAACATATCAAAATTGGTAACAAATGCCTACATAAAATATACTATGAAATACAATATTAAAAACAAGGGTCCATCCACCATATTTTAATTTCACACAGCAGTTCTCCAATGAAAAAACCCTTGAAATTCAGTTTTTACTTATTTCCTAGCAGTTCTTTCCTTACACGGCACAGCAGATGCACTGAACATTTTAGTTTCTCATTTATAGGAAATAATAATTATTATGAATTCTACCCAGGAACTTAGATACCATAAGTCTTGGTAGGCCTGATCAGGCCAAAGTAGGCTTACACACATCCTGGCTCAGCCAGACATGTTTTTCTTTTCCCCCTCCTTCTGTTGTGGGGAGAAGCAATCATGGGAAAGAGGTCAAAGTACCTGGAGCCACTGTCTCTAAGGACTCTGGCTTGCCCAGACTTGTTTTGCTCTTGTTTACATCCTGTGGTAAAAAAGGTACACACCATTGGATTGTTCTTGCCTCATGCAAGGCCTATGTTTTCCCAAATTCAGGTAAAACAAGCCTATGGCTTTGCCTAATATGGGCAAGCTTGGCTAACTGCCATTCTGATTTGCTATTCTGTGTCCAAAGGTCCATTAGTCTTGGGCAACATTGATAGAAAGAGATGAGCAAGTAACACAACATGCTCTGCCCTTGCATCCATGCTTGCTTGCCTGCTGCTGCCATTGCCTTCTACACCATTATGCTTTGCTAGGCTATAAGTTAACTCTGCTGAATAATAAGCCCTGTGTTTTGGGCTAGTTTGTTTGCCTGGAAACTGCCTGCCTCGAGTTCACCAGGAACAGGCATAAATGCCTTCATGCAATAGGCCTGCAGAGCCAGCATGACATTGTGCTAGGACTGCACATCACAAGATATCCTGACTACACCTGAAAGTCTTCTGCCAAGACAGGAAGTCCTGGAGGTGCACAGATCATCAAGGTCAGAGTAGTCTGCCTCCTTTTCCCAGCATCCTGTGAAGTCTGTGAAGAATCAAGCCTCAGCAGCTAAGAAGACACCATCAGAACCTTCTGAAAGTGTTTGGGGTATGATCTAAAGCTGTAGCCCTGAAATTTGTGAGACTAATATTTGTGAGAAAATATTTACAGCCTCTTGTAATTTACCAATTCCTTTCTGCCATAAGCAGAGAGGAGCTTCCTTGAGTCCATCTAGTGGGCAAGCAGTAGACTGAAGACAAGAACCTTCTCTTCCAGATCAATTCAGTAAATTCTTTCTTTTCTTTTTCTTTTCTTTTATAAACCAGGTTGGAAGGGACCTCCAAGATCACCCAGTCCAAACTACCATCCAGCCCTAGACAATGGCACTAAGTGCCCCATCCAGGCTTTTCTTGAACACCTTCAGTTATGGTGACTCCACTGCCTGCCTGGGCAGCCCATTCCAATGGGAAATCAATGTCTCTGTGAAGAATTTCCTCCTAATATCCAGCCTATACCTCTCCCAGCACAACTTGACACTGTGTCCCCTTGTTCTGTTGATGATTGCCTGAGAGAAGTGACCAACCCCCACCTGGCTACAACCTCCCTTTAAGTAGTTGTAGACAGCAATGAAATAACCCCTGAGCCTCCTCTTCTCCAGATTAAACAACCCCAGCTCCCTCAGTCTCTCCTCATAGGGTTTGTGCTTCAGGCATTTATATGTTCTAGATCAAATTATTCATTTGTACAATGTTTCCATGACCGTTGCAAGAGAACTTAATTATTATCAAAAATTAGTGGGCTAGGTGTTGAGAGTTCAGAATATAAAAATTAATCAACTATATTAATTTTGAAAAAAATATATCAACTCACAACCAATTAACGCCCCTCCATTACACTAACATGACATCTAACCTGCTCATCATTCAGGGTTCAAAGATACCCTCCCAATACCAACAGGATGGATTCAATAGCCCAAAATCTGCCACAGTGGAAAGTACTTCACATGCAGGATTGATTTCCCTCACCCAAAACTACAGCAGTGGCTGTTACTGGCAAGCAAACTGCAATAAATGTTACAGGACATCCAGTAAAACCTGACAATTTGAAATATTTGCTATGAAATCTTGTTTCTACCAAGCATCTGTAACCCTGTAACCTTTCCAGATACACGTAATACCTCCAGATATACACATATTTACAAGGGGCAATGAAAGACAGAGGCATCTCCAAGTAAAAGGTTCCTCTTGGAACAGCCCAGACACTCTGAAACCTCAAAGAATGATTTAATGAGTCAGTTAATGCTATAAGTTCCATATTTTTTTTCTTACATCCAACAAACATTTTCTCATTTAATAGCAAAATTTGATCTTTGAAACATCTCTTTAGCACATTCCCTATTTCCATGGGCCCAAGTGAACCTCATGAGGTTCAACAAGAGCAAGGTTCTGCATCTGGGCTGGAACAATCATCACTATCAACACAGACTTGGGGAGGAGGTGATACAAAGCAGCCCTATGGAAAAGGACTTGAGTGATGGACAAGAAGCTGGACATGAGCAGAGGGTGTCAGCTTGCAGCCCAGAAGGCAAATCACATCCTGGGCTGCATCAAAAAAAGCACTGCTAGCAGATCCAGAGAGGTGATTCTGCCACTTCACTCTGCTCACCTGCAGTGCTGAATCCAGCTCTGGAGCCCTCAACACAGGAAGGACACAGACTTGATGGAAGAGGTCCAGAGGATGAATGAAAAAATGATCAGGGGGTTGAAGAACCTCTGCTACAAGAACAGGCTGAATCATAGAATCAGGCAGGGTTGGAAGGCACCACAAGGATCATCTAGTTCCAACCTCCCAGCAAACCCTGGAACACCCTACCCTAGATTATGCTGGCCACAGCCTCATCCAACCTTGCCTTAAACACCTCCAGGGAAGTGTCCCCAGTCAGCCCCCAGGGAAACCTGTTCCAGAGTCTCACCACTCTCATGGTGAAGAACTTCCTCCTCACATGCAATCTGAATCTCTCCACCTCCAGCTTTGTTCCATTCTCCCTAGACCTGTCACTACCCGATAGTCTAAAAAGTCCCTGCCCACCTTTTCTGTAGGCCCTCTTCAGATACTGGAAGGCCACAATAAGGTCACCTGGGATCCTCCTTTTCTCCAAACTGAACAGCCCCAACTCTTTCAGTCTGTCCTAATCTAATGTCACTTCAAGCACAATTCTGGTAACTGAGACAGTCCATCACATCAGGGGGGAAAAATTATCTATCTATCTATCTATCTACTTGGTCACTTTATCCATAAATAAGAGAGAGAAATCAACTGAGAGCGGAGTGGGAAAATGCACTCTGAGGTGAATGCTCTTTTGAGAACATCAGCATGGAAAAAACTCCAGAGAATTCACTGTGCAGTAATGCTTGCACAACATCATCCCCAACTCTTTCAGTCTGTCCTCTGGGGTTGCTCAGCCTGGAGAAGAGGAGGCTCCAGGGAGACCTAATAGCAGCTTTCCAGCACCTGAAGTGGACTACAAGAAGGTTGAAGAGAGACTGTTTGAAAGGGCCTGCAGTGACAGGATGAGGGACAATGTCTTCAAACTGGTGAAAAGGAGATTTAGATTGGATGTTAGGAACAGATTTTTTATCATGAGGGTAGTGGAGCACTGGTATAGGTTGCCCAGGGAGGTGGCTGGGGCCCTATTCCTGGAGTTATTCAAGGTGAGGCTTGGCAGGGCTCTAGACAACCTCATCTAATTGAGGATGTCCATGCTGACTGCTGGAGAGGGTTGGACTAGATGACCTTCAGAGGTCCCTTCCAACCCAGACCACTCTATGATTGCATTTTGGAAAAGTTATATGGGTAATTAATCCTTGAATATGGATACACTGAAATCCATGGAACCCTTAAAACCTCTGTAGACAAAATTCTATGAGGACATATGTTATGCAGCTAGGATATAAAATATTGCATAAAATTAAATCAAATAAAGGATATAAAATATTACAGAAAATTAAATCAAATTAAGGATACAAAATGTTACAGAAAATCAAATTAAAGTAGTAGTTTTCACTGAAAAATATGTTTTAAGTCAATATGATTTTACTGTTACTGTCAACGGCACATTTCATTATTAACACCAAATGGAAAACATTTAAAAAATGAAGTACTTTTATTTGTACCTCATTTTAGTGTTTTACAATCTGGCTACTTTGAATAATCAAATCATTCTGTGTGCAGTTCTGGAGCCCCCACTAAAAGAAGGACTGTTGAAGAGAATCCAGAGGAGGGCCACGAAGATGCAGCACCTCTGCTATGAGGACAGGCTGAGAGAGTTGGGGCTGTTCAGTCTGGAGAAGAGAAAGCTTCAAGCAGACCTTATAGTAGACTTCCAGTATCTGAAGGCGGCCTACAGGAAAGCTGGGGAGGGACTATTCACAAAGTCTTGTTATGACAGGACGAGGGGGAATGAGTTCAAACTGGCAGAGGAGAGATTTAAATGGGAGGTTAGGAGGAAGTTCTTTATAGTGAGGGTGGTGAGACACTGGAACAGGTTGCCCAGGGAGGTTGTGGCTGCTCCCTGGTTGGAGGTGTTCAAGGCCAGGCTGGATGAGGCCTTGAGTGACCTGTTCTAGTGGGAGGTGTCCCTGCCTATGGCACAGGGGGGTTGGAACTGGCTGATCTTTGAGGTCACTTCCAACCTAAACTATTCTATGATTCAGTGATTCTATTACCAGGTCTTCAAACTGTTAGTAAACATGCTGCTAGTGAGTGTGTACCAGGTGTGCAACCACTGCAGCCAGGTGAGTGGTCTGGATGCCTCCATGATTTGGGGGTAGGAAGGGGAGATTGGCTCTTTTTTGCCCTCTTTGATTTGGCCATATAACATTTAACAGAGCTGCACATTGCTCGTCACAGAATCACAGAATGTCAGGGGCTGGAAAGGACCTTGAAAGCTCATCCAGCTGATAGTGGAGGGTTAGAACTGGATGATCTTTGAGGTCCCTTCCAACCTAAACCATTCTATAATTCTATGATTCTACTCAGTTTCTCCCTACTAGGAAAGCACTATAGAATCATCCCAACTAAAACTACCTCCTTAAAGAAACTGAAAGTTCTTCTTTTTGGAAGCATGTGTCATTAAAGAAACATTGTAATACAGAAGGTAAATGTGTGCCCCCAGCCTCTGTAGAGCACTGGTTTGGATTTAAAAACGCCCCTGTGCGTTGTGCTATCCGACAGCACAATTCAGAAATCAATTATATGTGAGAGATGGGTGCACTAGAGAAGCCTAAAAATACATAAGTCTTAAGATAAAAACAAGACCTTCCATAACCCCACAAATAATTGGAGGGAAAAAAAAATTATTGCAGAATTACCTTCACCTCCTAAAAAACTCAGCCTCCAAGATGGGGTGGTTGCCGCACGTGATTTGTAGCTATAAAAGCATCAGAGAGAAGGAGGAAGAGATGGGGAGGGGGAGGGAAAGAGATAACACACAAGCCTGCAGTTATGACTTTCTAATCAATAGGAATCTTGACTGGAATATAAATCTTTATAAATCTATATATCTAGGATACTTTCACACCGAAGAGCTAGAGTTTGGAATTTGCAGAGAAATCCTCATTTTAGAAATGGCAGGGTGAGAGGTTTGCTACTGAGATTGTGTAACAGTCTATCTAATGAGCAGCAGGAAAAGACCATTATCCAGAGCTACAGAGAACAGCATTTACACTTTGAATCAAGTTCCAGATGATTTATACAGAATATAATAAAGCAGTAAATAGAAGGAAGGCAGTTCAAGAGGGATAGAGAATTCCTGGGTCGAGGCAATCCCAAACACAAATCCAGGCTGGGCAGTGACTGGCTGGAGAGCATCCCTGAGGAGAGGGTGCTGGTGTATGAGAAGTTCAACATGAGGCAGCAGTGTGCACTTGCAGCCCAGAAAGTAAACCAGAGCCTGGGCTGCATCAGGAGAAGTGTGGCCAGCAGGTCGAGAGAGCTGATTCTCCCCCTCTAGTCCATTCTGGTGAGACCCCACCTGGTCTGCATCCAGTTCTGGAGCCCCTATTACAAGAGGAACGTGGACATGCTGGAACATGTCCAGATAATGGCTACAAGGATGCTCATAGGGCTGCAGCACCTCTGCTATGAGGTGCTGAAAGAGTTGGGGCTGTTCAGTTTGGAGAAGAGGAGGCTTCCAGGAGACGTTATTTTGGAGGGACTTTTGAGGCTATCAGTAGTGCCAGGACTAGGGGGAATGGAGCAAAGCTGGAGGTGGGGAGATTCAGTTTGGATGTGTGGTGAGAGCCTGGAAGGGGTTCGCCCAGAGGAGTGTTCGGGGCTCCATCCTTGGAGGTGTTTAAGAGCAGGCTGGATGAGGCTCTGTCCAGCCTGATCTAGGGTAGGGTGTCCCTAGGCATGGCAGAGAGGTTGGAACTAGATTATCCTTGTGGTCCCTTCCAACCCTGACTGATTCTATGATTTTCCTGGAGAGAGTCCAACAGAGGGCCACAAGGGTGATTAGGGGACTGGAGCATCTCTCTTAAGAAGAGAGGCTGAGAGACCTGGAGCTCTTCAGCTTAGAAAAGGGAAGACTGAGAGGGAACCCTATCAATACTTATCAATATCTAAAAGGTGGAGCTCACAAGGACAGGGCTGGGCTCTTTGCAACAGCAACCAGTGATAAAACGAGGGGCAACAGGTAAGAAGTAGAACAGATGAGGTTTCACTTGAACATAAAAAGGGAACTTCTTTACTGTTAGGGTAACAGAGCAATGGAACAGGCTGTCCAGAGAGGTTGTAGAGTCTCTTCTCTGAACATGATCTTGTGAAACCTGATCTAGGCATATCTGCATTAGTATCACAATTTGCCTTGGGTAAGTCTTTGGTCCATGTAAGAATCAATGAAGAGGAAGGTATTCCATGTGATAAATCCAGAGGTTTTTGAACCAGGGATTTTTTTTTTCTTTTTAAATTGCAATTATAAGTTCACTCTTGAAAAAAATCAAAATTTGAATTTGTTTCCTCTATTTAGAGGAATTGGTTTAACCCTTGACCAAAGGAGGAATGCCCACCACCAACACAACTTTTTTTGTCTTCTAATTCCTTAAATGGGATAAAAGAGCCTTTTATGACAAACTCAGGAAAGCAGGCTGAAGAGGTTGAGCAGCACAACCAACCACATGAGACACAAGTTCCCAATCAGAGAAGAGAAAAAGGTGATGAAATAGAAGCAAGAGAAATGAGGAGCAATGGCAATGCAGACATGTGAAATACAGACTGGGAAATTATGGTCTAAAAGAGCCTTAGGCTGAATGGCAGTTGGTAGAGGACTGAAGTTATGAGCAGAAAAAAATTCTGTTTCCTGCAGTTCAAGAATCACAATGTACACAGAGGCAGACTTTTTAATTATTTGGGTTTCTTTCCCACTCTCTGTAAATAACTAGAACAGCACCACCACATGTCTGTAGCACGACACTAACCAAGCCACTCGTTAATATCTAGAACTGACTATTTCGAAACAGAGACAAAAATAACTTCTCAATAAAGAGCTGACGTAGAGTTTAAAGATGTCATCATTCCTCGCAATTTCTCATGATGAAAATTCATCATTTAGTCCTAAGCCTGGTTTCTAATTTCTTCCTGAAAGCCTCCAATTAGCTAAAACCAGAAAGTCCCAGAGGTACCACTGAAACAGTACACCTGCTAAAACCAGAAAGTCCCAGAGTACTATGGACTGAAACAGTACACCTGCCAGCACAGCTCTTTCTCAAGAATATACACAAAACCCATGCATCAGGTATTTCTGTTTCTTGACTATTTATCAAGCAAAGAGTTAAGGGCAGGGTTCAGGCCAGTTCACAAGGATGCTCACAGGGCTGCAGCACCTCTGCTATGAGGACAGACTGAAAGAGTTGGGGCTGTTCAGTCTGCAGAAGAGGAGGCTCTGAGGTCTTGTGGCCTTCCAGTATCTGAAGGGGACTACAGAAAAGCTGGGGAGGGACTTTTTAGGCTATCAGGTAGTGACAGGAGTAGGGGGCATGAAGCAAAGCTGGAGATGGGGAGATTCAGATTGGACATGAGAAGGAAGTTCTTCACCATGAGAGTGATGAAGCCCTGGAACAGGTTGCCCAGGGGGGTGGTTGGGGCCACATCCCTAGAGGTGTTTAAGGCTAGGCTGGATGAGGCTCTGTGCAGCCTAATCTAGGGTAGGGTGTCCCTGTGCAAGGCAGGGGGGTTGGAACTGGATGATCCTTGTGGTCCCTTCCAACTCTGACTGATTCTATAATTCTATGATTACATGCACCAAAAATGAATCTACAAATCCAGTGAAATAACAGGCTTCACTGCAGGCAGAACATAACCTCCTGATGCCTCTCCCTGTGCTGCTGGAGAAGAACAAGCCATATTTATGCCTTTTTTTCCCCTATTCCTAACCAACATTGCTAAGGCAATTATTTATGCCTTTTTTTTCTTTTTTTTTTTTTTCCTAACCAACATTGCTAAGGCAATTTATGGGCCAGAAACTATTTAAAACAAGTACAATTGTGAAAGGTATAAGGTTGCCATTGGATAAGCATTGTATAGGATAGAATGAATTGCAAAGACCACCTTCAGTTAACTTTAATGTGTTCTTTTTCCTACCTGGCAAGCTGCTCCACTTCAGTACTACTTTGTTCTTAGTCCTCCCATTTGTTTGCTCTATCTTAAGTTGCAGGCTCTTTCTCTACACAAACATAATCAGCTACTCCAGCACAAAACAAGATACACTAATTGTACCTTCCATGACAGCCCTGCACAGTCCTCTCTTCTCTATTTAATGGTATGGAGAAATGTCTCAAAGACTGTTTAAACTGGCAGAGGGGAGATTTAAATTGGATTGGCTTCGATCCATGCTATGAAACAGGAGGAGGGGAATAAAATTGGAAAAGCTGTGAAAGCTGTGAAAAATACAACATGGCTAGGGCCACAAAGATGATCAGGAGGCTGGAGCAGCGATCCTATGAGGACAAGCTATGAGAGTTGGGGCTCCTCAGCCTGGAGAAGGCTTCAAAGAGACCTTGTAGACTTCCAGGATCTGAAGGGGGCCTACTGGAGGGCTGGGGAGGGACTATTTACAAGGTTTTGTAATGACAGGATGAATGGGTTTAAACTGCAAGAGGGGAGATTTAAACTGGATGTTAGGAAGAAGTTCTTTGCAGTGAGGGTGGTGAACCACTGGCTCAGGTTGTGGCTGCTCCCTTCCTGGAGGTGTTCAAGGCCAGGCTGGATGAGGTCTTGAGCGACCTGTTCTAGTGGGAGGTGTCCCTGCCTATGGCACAGGGGGGTTGGAACTGGATGATCTCTTTGGTCTCTTTGGGTCCCTTCCAACCCCTGACATTCTGTGGTCATTGAGTCCAACCTATCACCTACTACCTTCTAATTAACTAAGCATGGCACTAAGTGCAATCAACCATGTGCAGGTGCTGGTTTAATAATCTTTGAAGTAAGCAAACATAGCAAGTTAAAATACAATCTCTAGTGAGCTCAGAGAGGCAAATTGCTCTTGCAGCTCTGTGTTGGAGATGGGGGCTCTGACAAAGGGCTTGGACTCAATGATCTCTGGAGTCCCCTTTCCAACCCCTAATATCCTGTGATCCTGTCAAATATACTGAATTACTTACAATAATTAAAAGAAGGAAGACAACTACAGGTAACTTTGCAGCTACTCCTTTCCACAGGATATTTTTTAAGTCTGCCCTGCCTGCAGTACATCACAATGTGAATAACATCACAAATACTACTAAACAAAGGACTAATTAATATTGACATTTCCTAAGAAATGGAGGGAACACTAAATTCATCACTAAAACATTGTCAGGTCAGTCACGAAATCCAAAACCAAAAGCTGAACAAAACAAAGGGGGGGAAAAAAAGTGATAATACTCTAGGCACAAACTGCAATAAGACTGAGCTAAATTTAATTGTACTCACAGTTGACATTGGTCTCCTTTGATTCCCTTAGTCGTGCAGAAGCATTTTCCTGTCTGCATGTGGCATATATTTGCATGTCCACTGCATGTGCAGGCTAAAAGAAAAAAAAACCAAACAAAAAACAGAGAAGAAAAGTCAGATTTCCTCACCCCTATTTTCCATTTAACTATGGAAGTATTCATGGATTTTAATACTTCATCTTAATCACATTTCCTACAAGGTGCAGTTAAAAACAAAAATACAATAGAATCATAGAAGCAGTCAGGGTTGGAAGAGACCACAAGGATCATATAGTTCCAAACCTCCTGACATGCCCAGGGACACCCTACCCTAGATCAGGCTGGACAGAGCTTCATCCAGCCTGGCTGCAAACACCTTCAGGGATGGTGCCTCAACCACCCCCCTGGTGGTGGTTGGTTTACCATTTCAATTCACAATATGGAAAGTTATTAACAATACATCTTTGCTATACCAGGTGAAATCCTGATCAACGGCAAAAGCAGTGACAAAATTCCATTCAACCCATTCCAGGCTCTCACCACTCTCATGCTGAAAAACTTCCTCCTCATGTCCAGTCTGAATCTCTCCACCTCCAGCTTTGCTCCATTCCCCCTACTCCTGTCACTACCTAATAGCCTAAAAAGTCCCTCCCCAGCTTCTTTGTAGGCTCCCTTCAGATACTGGAAGGCCACAAGAAGGTCACCTGGGAGCCTCCTCTTCTCCAGACTGAACAGCCCCAGCTCTTTCAGTCTGTCCCCACAGCAGAGGTGCTGCAGCCCTCTGATTATCCTCGTGGCCCTTCTCTGGACATGCTCCAGCATGTCCACATCCCTCTTATAATAGGGGCTCCAGAACTGGATGCAGTATTCCAGGTGGGGTCTCATCAGAGAATAGTGGAGGGGTCACCTCCCTCAACCTGCTGGCCATACTTCGGATGCAGCCCAGGCTCTGGTTGACTCTCTGGGCTGCAAATTACTACTTCAGTTATAAGCTTTTTTTGAAGAACATTTTCTAGCACATCATCTAGTTCATTTTCTGCAGAGTTAGGAACTATGCATATGGCACTAGAAGCTCTCCCCCACACCTTCAATTAGTCCTGTCACTACCTGATAGCCTAAAAAGTCCTTCTTTTGATGCATCCCAGGATGTGATTTGCCTTCTAGGCTGCAAGCTCACACTATCTTCTCATGTCCAGCTTCTCATCCACCAAGACCCCCAAGTCCCATTCCATGGTTCTTCATACTCCCAGCCTGCACTGATAGTGAGGACTGTTAACTAAAGAAAGTATTGGTAAAACATCTAATATAATTTGAACTCTTCCTTTTGAACCAAAGGGAAATCTGTGAAACTACTTCAGCAAAGGCTGAGTTCATGCTACAATCAGGGTCCACAACAAATATAACCTAGAAGCACAACAGAGGCACCTCTAAAAGCTCCTGAAATTCAAAATGGAGAATCACTCTCTTTTAAATTCAGTGGTTAAAGTGAATCTCTCCACACTTCTCTGCTCCCTGCCACTTCTGCTGCCTGACTGATTCTCACCTCAGAACAAGCCTTTGTGTTTCCAACCCTTGAGCTTTCTTTTCGTTTTTCCTTCCCATGTTTTTATGAATGAGTATCCTGTCTAGGCCATCCTCCCTCTTTCCTAACCAAGCATACAAAACTTAATAACCTCCTTCTGGTAAGTGTGTCAATAATTCGCCACATCACAGTGGAATAATTACCTGCTAAGATTCACAATGCATTTAAAGTCTCTTTTTTTTTTAATACAAAGGAATTTTGACCCTGCCTTGATGATCATATTATGCTTTCACTAAAGTTTTCATTATGATTAAGATAAAAGATTTAATATTTGGGCACCTGCTTAGGAACAGATGTGATACTAAGGGGTGACCCATATATATAACAAAAGTTTATTTTCCACTTTATAACCCTAATGTTGCCCTTGTGTTTTAATTTGATGAGGAATAAAACACAATGCATGCTTCTGTGACAGAGTCCCATACACACTCTAACCTCTCTGCCCCAGCCTGGGACAAGGAGGGAAGAAGTTAATATAATGGCCAGATTAGAACCACAACCAAACATCAGATATGACCAGATATGACTGCCAGAACTTTTCAATGTCAGGAATTTGAAGGTTTGTTCAGCCTCTAGTACTTGTTAAATAGTCAGCTGAAGATCAAGAAGCAATTGTGGGTTTGATGGATGGACAAAGAACTGGCTTGAAGGCCACACCCAAAGAGTGGCTGTCAGTGGCTCCATGTCCCAGTGGAGGCCAGTGACAAGCAGAATCCCTCAGGGATCAGTCTTGGAACCAGTCTTGTTTAACATCTTTGTCAGTGACAGTGAAGAGTGGCATTGAGTGCACCCTCAGCAAGTTTGCTGATGACACCAAGCTGTGTGGTGCAGCAGACACACTGGAGGGGACAGATCCATCTAGAGTGACCTTGACAGGCTGAAGAAGTGATCCCAAGTCAGCCTCATGAAGTACAACAAGACCAAGTGCAAGGTCCTGCAGCTGGGTCAAGCCAATGCCAAGCACCAGTATAGGCTGGGCACTGACTGGCTGGAGAGCAGCCCTGAGGAGGGGCACCTGGGGGTACTGGTGGATGAGAAGCTCAATATGAGCTGTCAGAGTGCTCTTGCAGCCCAGAAAGCCAACCAGAGCCTGGGCTGCATCAAGAGAACTGTGGCCAGCAGGTCAAGGGAGGTGATCC
Organism: Psilopogon haemacephalus; assembly: GCA_013396835.1. Taxonomy (NCBI): domain Eukaryota; kingdom Metazoa; phylum Chordata; class Aves; order Piciformes; family Megalaimidae; genus Psilopogon; species Psilopogon haemacephalus. Next base: position 84,811 of record VWZI01021438.1, on the reverse strand, counting down.
TCTCCCTCTACTCTGCACTGCTGAGACCCCACCTGGAGTACTGCATCCAGTTCTGGAGCCCCTGGGACAAGAGGGATATGGATGTGCTGGAAGGTGTCCAGAGAAACGCCACAAAGACGATTGGAGGTTTGGAGCACATCTCCTGAGGAGAGACTGAGGGAGTTTGGGCTGTTCAGTCTGGAGAGGAGAAGGCTCCCAGGTGACCTTATTGTGGCCTTTCAGTATCTTAAGGGGGCCTACAAGAAAAAACTGGGGAGGGACTTTTCAAGGTATCAGGTAGTGATAGGATCTGGAAGTTTCTATGCAGCATACAGTGATATGTGACTTTCTCTCTCTTTCATAACACAGCTCATGATAACCTTTCTAAAAAAGACCTATGGTTACCATAGGGCTAAAGCCTGCAATTTTGCTATGCACTTGACACTCTACAGTAAATGTTCACATAAGTGCTACTAGTAGATAATCAGTCATGTTTTCCCAAAACCATTTGTGTTGTCCCCTCTACATCTATGGAATAATTACCAAGACTGGAAAAGCTGGAAAAGCCTCTGCTCAAAAGTTAATTTCAATAGTGTGTATCTCTGCTTCACTGTCAGTGAAAACCAAAGGGATAGATTCTTAGCTTGTTCCACTTACGGTCAATTAACTGCTCTTTAGAGTGAGGCACCATTACAAGAGAGAACAAAAGTTATAAAGGAGCTAAGATGCTGAACTCCAAATCACACTCCAAAAGCTGTCAATATATTGACAAAGAAGTTACTGGCAACTGACCTTCATTAACTACTCAGGGAGTAGTTGTGGCTGCTCCCTTCCTGGAGGTGTTCAAGGCCAGGTTGGATGGGGCCTTGAGTGACCTGTTCTAGTGGGAGGTGTCCCTGCCTATGGCACAGGGGGGTTGGAACTGGATGATCTTTGAGGTGCCTTCCAACCTAAACCATTCTATGATTCTATCCTGATCTAGTAGAGGATGCCCCCGCTTACTGTGGTGGGGAGGGGAGATTTAAAATGGATGTTAGGAGGAAGTTCTTCACAGTGAGGGTGGTGAGACACTGGAATGGGTTGCCCAGGGAGGTTGTGGCTGCTCCCTCCCTGGAGGTGTTCAAGGCCAGGTTGGATGAAGCCTCGGGCGACCTGTTCTAGTGGGAGGTGTCCCTGCCTACAGCGGGGGGGTTGGAACTGGATGATCTTTGAGGTCACTTCCAACCTAAACCATTCTATGATTCTATGATACTCCTTTAGTTACTACCTACTTAATGGGAAGCAGATCGCAAACGTGAGAGTAGGACTTCCTTTACGTGACTAACTTTTATTTAGTAACTGAAGTTTACAAACACAGAAAACTTTTGGACTCTACACAGCCTTATCACCTTCTTGGGGGGGAAAAAAAAAAAAGAGTAAAATGGATTATACAGTAAAAGTAACAGATACTGCCATAGGAGAATTTGTGGAAGGGCAAAACTATTTCCTCAGGCAGCTCAGACATGACTTGTGTAGTCAGTCCAGGGAAGTTTTCAGCACTACATATCCCCAGAGACATCTAAATCAAATCAGTGCCTCGATAGTGCACTTCAGTGTACTATGTGCTCACTTGCACAGCACTCCACGGATGAGCTCCTTCCCTACCAGACAGGTATCTCCTGTTTAAAGTGCATCGTATTTCAGTCTCTCTGCTCTGCCTTTGGAGTTTCCTGGGTTTATACTGGAGAAGAGTTAAGTACCAAAAATCTGCTGGAATTCAGTTTTCCATGGACTCATTTCTAAAGTTTGACCTTTGTGTATCCATAGCAGACACAAATAAAGGATACATTCATCATTTAGTCTCTCTCACCAAAAATAGCAGCAATGGCCGCTCTACCTCAGCTGCATTTTCACAAAGCTTCTACAGTAGCAAGATTGGTATGGGTGAAAGAGGAGAAGAAAGGAGAAGATGAGGAGTCTCAGAGCCTTATGTTCTGGATTCTTCGTCAGCAATAAAGCTAATTCTGGCAAGAGCAGCAGCTAATTTTCTTCTACTAAGAGATTAAGAGAAATGACTGTCATTGATCAGGTTCCTAGTAATCTAAAACTGTTGCCTGGATAATAACTTGAAAAGGGCCATCAGGAGCTAATCGCTTTTCATATTCTTTTCAAAATCTCATCAGAGCAAATTCTACTTAATAGCAATGAATGCAGATTTTAATTAATCTCAGACTTTCAAGTCCGTGATGAAAAAATGGATTCCTACCAATCTGGGAGCCTCTATGTGGTTAGCAACTCAAGAAACACAGCACACATATGCCAGTGCTGCTCTTACTGAAGCAAATGTTAGCAACAGCACCGTGGTACATTATCTTTCTACCTCACTGCAGGTTCTTTCCACTGGCCTACTTCAGAACAATGTAAAAAGAAACTATGAGCTTTGCTTAACTAGTATCTTTGCTAATTAATAAAACTGCAACCTAAAGCTACATTTGATTTCAAAGTAAAAGAAGATTTACATTCAGTGAAGTTTCTTTTCTATGACTCTGTAAGTCAGACAGCTACAGTAGTACCTTTCACAATCTAAGGCTAGCAGAAACATGCTAAATCCCTAGATCAGTTTTTAAAGTATGTATTGTGCCAAATATTCTCAACTGGTAGAAGTCAGCACAAGAGATATAATTCATATGTTAATAGAATCATAGAATGGTTTAGGTTGGAAGGGACCTCAAAGATCATCCAGTTTCAACCCCCCACCATAGGCAAGGACACCTAGATCTCATCAGAGCAAATTCTATTTAATAGCAACGGATGAATATTTAAATTAATCTCAGACTTTCAAGTCCGTGATGAAAAATGGATTCCTACCAATCTGTGAGCCTCTATGTGGTTAGCAACTCAAGAAACACAACACACATAAGCCAGCACTGCTCTTACTGGAGCAAATCAAATATATGTTATCAACCAAATGTAACAGCAGAAGCAGAATGACACAACACTGTGGTACATTCAGTGGAGGAAAAAAATGTCATTATCTTTCTACCTCACTGCAGGTTCTTTCCACTGGCCTACTTCGGAATAACTAAAAAAAAAAAAACAAAATCAAAAAAACCTATGAGCTTCGCATAAAAAGTGTCTTTGTTAATTAATAAAGTGCAACCTACAGCTACATTTGATTTCAAAGTAAAAGAAGATTTACATTCTTCTCTTACCCCAAGACAAGAACGAGCACAGACGAGGGCCACAAAGATGATCAGAGGGCTGGAGCAACTCTGCTATTAGGACAGGCTGAAAGAGTTGGGGCATTTCAGCCTGGAGAAGAGAAGGCTTTGAGGAGACCTTATAGCAACCTTTCAGTATCTGAAGAGGGCCTACAGGAGGGCTGGGGAGGGACTGTTCACAANGAACTGGATGAGCTTTGAAGTCTCTTCCAACCTAAACCATTCTATGATTCTATGATCTCCATACTTCTCTCTTTCTATATTTTATTTAACATTTTCTTCTTGTTTTTCCTCTGCTTAACTGTTCTCAGTGAAGTTTCTTTTCTATGACTCTCTGTAAGTCAGACAGCTACAGTAGTAACTTTCACAGCCTAACGCTAGCAGAAATATGCCAAATCTTTAGATCAGTTTTTAAAGTATGTATTGTGCCAAGTATTCTCAACTGGTAGAAGTCAGCACGAGAGATATAATTCGTATGTTCATAGAATCATAGAATGGTTTAGGTTGGAGTTGACCTCAAAGATCATCCAGTTCCAACCCCACTGTGCCATAGGCAGGGACACCTCCCACTAGATCAGGTCACTCAAGACCTTTCCTTTTATTTTTGTTTGGTTTTTGCTTTCTGAGGTCTTATCCCCTTTTCCAGGGTTACATTCTAGCAGTAGCAGCTGCAGCTAAAACCTGTGTTAAATAACTTTTTTATCCTCTTTCCAAAAAACACAGTTACCATGTTTCATGTTGATTTAAACAAATGGACAGTCTGGTTTTTCTTTGTAAGCAATCCCCTAAGCTTACGGGAAAGAAACTAAAAAAAATAAGAGTTAAAATGAAAGGTTTAATAGTTTGAGTAGAACCAGATGGTAGTAAGAAAAGGTTTCTGGTTGAAAATTCCAAGCTCAGGCTACCTACTGCTTGATGGTGGGAGGATCACATTATTACTTCTGAGTTTTTTGGCGTGCCTGCCCCATCTTATTTAACATATTTGAGATGCTGTCAAGAAACTGTCCAAGACCTAATTCTTGTGCTATAGTGTTCTCAACCTACATTAGATTTTCTAAGACTGTGTATGAAATTAGCTAAGTTATCCCACTGAGTTGCTCAGCCAATTAGGGCAGTTTCTGTTTCTGCCACACTCAAGCATTTTATCAAGTTTCGGCACCATTTAACTGATTTTCTTTCTGCCATTTTGTTTCCACATCCTTCAGTGAGGATTTTTTAATAGCCACTACTCTTCCACACTGCAACTTAGGCCAGTCTGCATCTTTGCACTGGCACATCTCACAAGTGATAGGTTGACATCAGTGCAATCCCTATCTCAATTCTGCTTTAAATAACATCCAATTATTATAGGACAAGGAGTAACAGGTTTAAACTGGCAGAGGGGAGATTTAAACTGGATGTTAGGAGGGAGTTCTTCACAGTGAAGGTGGTGAGACACTGCAACAGGTTGCCCTGGGAGGTTGTGGCTGCTCCCTCCCTGGAGGTCTTGAAGGCCAGGTTGGATGAGGCCTTGAGTGACCTGTTCTAGTGGGAGGTGTCCCTGCCTATGGCACAGGGGGGTTGGAACTGGATGATCTTTGAGGTCTCTTCCAACCTAAACCATTCTATGATTAACATTAATTATTTTATTTGGGATTCTGACAGTGGTCTTAAAATCAGATAACAAAGCACATCCAGCCCCTACAATTCTGGGATTCTGGGATAGGAAGTTCTATTAGAAGTATATTTCACTCTGCTGTAGGAATGAAAAAAAAAAAAAAAAGAAACCAGAGACTACATAGACTTGCTGCCGTAAGAGAAAATAAATATAAAGGCAAACAGTATTTGTGCTTTTGGATTGAGATAATGGATCTGTCACAAAGACTGAAAGCAATACAAAGAATCAGAGAATCTTTGTTAGGGCTGGGAAGGGACCTCTAATGATTATCCAGGCTAACCACTCTACCAGGACAGGATCCTTTAGAGTAACTCACATGAACACATCCAAGTGGGTTTTGAATGGCTCCAGAGAAGGAGACTCCACAACCTCTCTGGCACTCTGTTCCAGGACTCTGTCACCCTCACAGTGAACATGTTTTTCCTTATGTTCATGTGGAACCTTCAATGCTTCAGCTTGCACCCACTGCCCCTTGTCCTCTCATTGGGCATCTCTGAGAAGAGCCTGGTCCTGTCCTGTCCTTCACATATTTCTAAACATGAATGAGGTCACCTCTCAGTCTCCTCTTATCTCCTCTAAAGAGACCAAGTTCCCTCAGCCTTTAGGATCACAGAATCATAGAATCAGTCAGGGTTGGAAGGGACCACAAGGATCATCTAGTTCCAACCTCCATGCCAAGCCCTGGGACATCTTACCCTAGATTAGGCTGGACAGAGCCTCATCCAGCATGGCAGCAAACACCTCCAGGAAAGTGGCCCCAACCACCCGCCCTGGGCAACCCATTCCAGACCCTAGATTAGGCTGGACAGATCCTAATCCAGCATGGCAGCAAACACCTCCAGGAAAGTGACCGCAAGCACCCCCATGGGCAACCCATTCCAGGGCCTCACCACTCTCATGCTGAACAACTTCCTCCTCACATCCAATCTGAATCTGCCCACCTCCAGATTTGCTCTATTCCCCTTACTCCTGTCACTACCTGATAGCCTAAAAAGTCTCTCTCCAGCTTTTCTGTAGACCTCCTTCAGATACTGGAAAGCCACAATAAAGTCACCTGGGAGCCTTCTCTTCTCCAAACTGAACAGCCCCAACTCTTTCAGTCTGTCTTCATAGCAGAGGACACAAGGGAGGTGGTGTTCCACTCCCTTTAGCATCTTTACGGCTCTGCACTGGACTCTTTCAAGCAGACAATAAACTTAATTACCCAAAGATAACAAACCAGCAGGAAAAAGTTCTCTAAACCAGCTAATTACATTTTTTTTCTTCCTTTATTCTAAAATAAACTCTATTCTAAAAAGATCTATCCTCAAAATACATATATGTGTGTGTGTGTGTATAGAGAAAGAGGAGGATGGGGAGGGAGGGAGTGTAGTAAAAATCCTCCATTCAGAAACACCACAGACTTCAAATAATAATAGTGAGTTAATTGCAAGCAATCACACCTCCATAATACAGCAAGGATTTTGTTGTATATCATAGCTGTTTTTCCCTCATGGGAAAGACATATGTCTGTCATTCTCTATTTCATCATTCACACCAGGCTAACAGGTTTTAATTATAAAGCTTAAGCCTCTAAATAAATGCCAGCTTCTGCTGGATCTCGGAGCCTCCTATTAGGCAAGAATTATCATTAGCCTGACAGTTTCCAAAATAAATAGCAGTGCATGAAACACAGGAAAACTTATTAGGAGAGACGATATTTCACTTCAAGAAACAACAACAACAACAACAAAAATTGGGAATCAGTATTGTCACTAATTTTGTGGGGAAAACTGCAGTCACAGAATATTGTACAGCTCTGATGAAGACTTCATTTCACATTGTAAGTTCCTGCCCCTATGGGTACAATCTTTAAATCTACTGGGAGGTGTCCCTGCCTATGGGGGGTTGGAACGGGATGATCTTTAAGGTCTCTTCCAACCTAAACCATTCTATGATTCTATGATTCTGCTTTTAGAATTTATATAAACTATGATAGGTGTATATTTAAAATTATCACATCAGCCACAAGTATATTACTGTGTGCAGTTCTGGAGCCCCCAACACAAGAAGGATGTAGAACTTTGGAGAGAGTCCAGAGGAGGGCCATGAAGATGTTCAGAGGACGGCAGCAGCTCTGCTATGAGGACAGGCAGATAGACTTGAGGCTTTTCAGCCTGGAGAAGAGAAGGCTTCCAGGAGACCTTATAGTAGCCTTCCAATATCTGAAGGGGCCTACAGGAGGGCTGGGGAGGGACTATTCACAAGGTCTTGTTATGACAGGGTGAGGAGTAATGGGTTTAAACTGGCAGAGGGAAAATTTCAACTAGATGTTAGGAGGAAGTTCTTCACAGTGAGGGTGGTGAGACACTGGCACAGGTTGCCCAGGGAGGTTGTGGCTGCTCCCTCCCTGGAGGTGTTCAAGGCCAGGCTGGATGAGGTCTTGAGCGTCCTGATCTAGTGGGAGGCGTCCCTGCCTATGGCACAGGGGGGTTGGAACTGGCTGATCTTTGAGGTCTCTTCCAACCTAAACCATTCTATGATTCTATGATTTTTCTTGCAAGACCTGAGACTTTAGATGAAGTGGTTTAGAACTATTCATTTACCCTCATCATGGCTGAGAAACTTGAGCTCAGTACATACAATTGCATGAAGTGCCTCCAGGTTGAACTTTAGCAATGGGTTTTGATCTCTCTTATGTTCTAAGTGCACCTTAGAAATTCAGTTACCTGTAGATGCTTGAAATGATTCTCCAAATGGACTGGCAATAGTTGATTAATATAAATTATCATAGTGCAAATAATGAGTGACCTTCTGTAACAAACCTCCTGGTCACTCTCCTCCTGCCATGCTTTGGTTTGTGTCACACTCCAGTGAAACCAAAACAGAAGATGGCCACAGGACAACAAAGGTAACTAAGGGACTGAATCATCTTTCAGGCTAGAAGAGGCAGAGAAAGATGGGACTCAGCCTGGAGAAGCCTCAGAGGGGTCTTACTGGCATGTATAAATATCTCATGGCAGGAAAACAGACTTTTCATAGAGCCCGTTGACAAGATGGCCACAAATTAAAGCCCAGGAAATTCCATCAAAACACAAGAAAACACAGAATCACAATGTCAGGGGCTGGAAAGGACCTCAAAAGCTCATCCAGTCCAATCCTCCTGACAGAGAAGGATCATCTAGACCAGATCACACAGGAACACATCCAAGTGGACTTCGAATATCTCTTGAGAGGGAGACTCCACAACCCACCCTGGGCAGCCTTTTCCAGTGTTCTGTCACCCTCACAGGGAAAAAAAAAATTCCTCCTCATGTTTCCATGAAACTTCCTATGCCTCAACTTCTACCCATTGCCCCTTGTCCTGTCATTGGGTACCACTGAGCAGAGCCTGGCTCCAGCCTCCTGGCACTCACCCTGCACATAATTATAAACATGGATAAGATCATATCTCATTCTCCTCTTCTCCAAGCTGCACAGCCCCAGCTTCTTCAGGCTCTCCTTTTTTTCTTTCTTTCTGTTTTCTTTGGTTTGTTGGTTTGGTTGTTCTTGTTGGTATTGTCTTACTTTGAGGGTGACCTATTACACTGCTGCAGGTGTCCACATACTTAGCTACACCTTGAGACAGAAACTGAGTTCAGCTCAACTTCAAGACTCTTAGCACAGTATTACACACACTCATCTCCAGCTTGGGCTTCTTTTTTGCACAAGTACTTTTGTTTAAACAGTTACTTTAAATGCTTAACCATGCAAACATTCTATGCACATTAAATATTTGAAATAAATTTATGGTCTACGCCTTCAAATGCAGAACTTTTAATCTGGTTTTGACATATTATTTTTACTTATCAACTGAAATAACGACATGAGAGGTGTAAAAAGCAACAAAACTCCATCCCACCCTGAAAAATCTCTATTTTTAGGGAAACAGCAACTCACACTACCCTTTTTCACAACATGCAGATTCTAAGTGTTAGGGAAAGATCATGTGGAAACAGCATAATCCAGTAGAGCAAAGCCACACTGCAAAAATCACAACCCCATGGAATTTATTAAATAATAAATCCACAGCATGATTGATTTTTGAGTTGCTAGCTCAGCATTTAAATGTTCTTGCTGATGCAGACAACAAAAGAATACCCATCACTATTTCCATGAAGTATGCATTTTAGACAATTGGATTTAAAAAAAAAAAAAACAAAAAAAAGCACCTATTGCTTAGCCCCCATCTCCAACACAGAGCTGCAAAAGCAATTTTGCCTCTCTGAGCTCACTAGCGATTGTATTTTAACTTGCTATGTTTGCTTACTTCAAAGATGACTAAACCAGCAGCTGCACGTGGGTGATTGCACTTAGTGCCATGCTTTAGTTAATTAGAAGGTAGTAGGTGATAGGTTGCACTCAATGACCACAGAATGTCAGGGGTTGGAAGGGATCCAAAGAGACCATTGAGTCCAACCCCACTGCCAGAGCAGGACAATCTAGCTCAGGTCACACAGGAAAACATCCAGATGGGCTTTGAAACTCTCCAGAGAAGGAGACTCCACAAACCTTCTGGGCAGCCTGTTCCAGTGCTCTGGGATCCTTAGAGTAAAGAAGTTCTTCCTTATGCTGAGGTGGAACTTTCCATGCTGCAGTTTATACCCATTACCCCTTGTCCTATCACAGGGCACAACCAAGAAGAGTTTGTCCCCTCCCTCTTCCTCCCCAGCCCTTGTGTTGAGGTGAAAGCTCCTGTGCCGCAGCTTATATCCACTGCTCCTTGTCCTATCACAGCGAGCACATGAGCAGAGCCTGTCCCCCCACTCCTGACCCCCAACCCTCAGACATTNCTAGCAATAACCCTCTAATTTCTCCTTATTTTCCCTTCCCTTCCCTTCCCTTCCCTTCCCTTCCCTTCCCTTTTCACTAAGCAGCCCCAGGTGCCTCAGCCTCTCCTCATCAGGCAGTGCTCCAGTCCCCTAATCATCCTCATAGCTCTCCGCTGGACCTTCTCCAGCAAATCCCTGTCCCTCTGGGGAGCCCAAAACTGAACACAGTCTCACCATGGCAGAGTAGAGGGAGAGGAGAACCTCCCTTGATCTGCTGGACACACTCTTCTTAATGCACCCCAGGATCTCATTGGCCCTCTTGGCCACAAAGGCACATTGCTGTCCCATGGATGTTATCCACCAGCACACCCAGGTCCCTCTCCACGGGGCTGCTCTGCAGCAGATCACCTCCCAACCTGGTTAATTCTGTGATTCTTTAAGTCACCTTAAATTAATTTACTTTCATTTAATTAATTCCTTCAAGTCACCTTGCTGATTATTTTTTGAAGGTAAGCTCTGATGATGCTATTAAATAGAGCCTCTACTTAGTTGATGTTGATCAGCATGCGAGGCATGTTGCGGGTTGAATCACTCCTCCTCACACAGCAAGGCTGAGCAAGGCACAGTAAGTATGAACACACATGAGATATAACATCCTCGTGCTCACTTTCACTACAAACGTTCAGTGATGTGGTGATATGAGAAGTGCCCTTCTGAGTCCGTTTCCCACGTTAGCAATAATACAAAACTGCCCAGTCACTTCTTCTTCTAGAAACATATTTTCATCCAGCATTCAGCAATTAAGTTTTACAGGGAATGCATCCATTCAGCCTTTGGGACAGGCAATGTAAAAAGCAGACAGATGTGCCCCATCAACACTTATGCAATATCACTAATTGAGTAGCATTAAAATTAAGCACAAGGACTTCTGGGAAGCAAGCAGCAACAAAAAAATAAGTGTACATGAGCAGGGAAAGGATATGGTATTGGAACTGCTGTACTAGGAAAAGAATATAGAATCATAGAATGGTTTAGGTTGGAAGAGACCTCAAAGATCAGCCAGTTCCAACCACCCTGTGCCATAGGCAGGGACACCTCCCACTAGATCAGGATGCTCAAGACCTCATCCAGCCTGGCCTTGAACACCTCCAGAGAGGGAGCAGCCACAACCTCCCTGGGCAACCCATTCCAGTGTCTCACCACCCTCACCGGAAAGAACTTTCTCCTAACATCCAGTTTAAATCTCCCCTCCACCACTTTAAACCCTTTACCTCTCATTCTGTCATTACAAGACCTTCCCAACAATCCCTCCTCAGCCTTCCTGTAGTCTCCTTTCAGATACTGGAAGGCTACTATAAGATATCCTCAAAGCCTTCTCTTCTCCAGCATGAAAAGCCCCAACTCTTGTAGCCTGTCCTCGTAGCAGAAGTGCTGCAGCCCTCTGAGCATCTTCATGGCCCTCCTCTGGACTCACTCCAATAGTTCCATGTCCTTCTCATTTATTTAATACAGTAGCAGCACAGAAAAAAAAAAACCAAGAATCATACCTATGTGTATTGGCAGTGACAATTACTGTGAGAATGAGCAACAATAAGTAAGTGGAACAAGAGATTTTTTTGAGGATAAGGTATTGAATCTGAGTATTCTCCAATCATACAAATCGGACTGCTTGCAAAAGCCTGCAGTGATAGGACAAGGGGCAATGGCTTCAAACTAGAGCAGAGCAGATTTAGATTGGATGTCAGGAATAGATTCTGCACCATGAGAGTGGTAGAACACTGGAATAGCTTACCCAGAGTGGTGGCTGGGGCCTCGTCCCTGGAGGGATTCAAGGTGAGGTTTGACAGGGCTCTGGCTAACCTGATTTAGTTAAGGATGTCTCTGTTGACTGCAGGAGTGGTTGGGCTCCAGCAGGTCTAGGGAGGTCCTTCTCCACACTGCACTGATGAGACCACTCCTTGAATACCATGTCAAATTTTGGGCTCCCCAGCTCAAGAGAGACAAAGCCCTGCTGAAAAGAGTCCAGCAGAGAGCCACAAGGATAACTGGGAGACTTGAGCATCTCCCTTACGAAGAGAGACTGAGAGCCCTGGGGCTGTTCAGTCTGGAGAAGAGAAGACTGACAGGAGATCTGATCAATGTATACAAATATCTGAGGGGTGGGTGTCAAGTGGATGGAGACAATCTCTTTTCTGTGATGCACAGTAATAAGACAAAGAGAAATGGATGCAAACTTGAGCAAAGAAGATTTCACCTCAACATGAGAAGCTTCTTTACAGTGAGGGTGACAGAGCCCTGGAATGGGCTGCCCAGAGACATTGTGGAGTCTCCTTCTCTGGAGACTTTCCAAACCCACCTGGATGCATTCCTCTGTGGACTACCCTGGGTGACCCTGCCTTGGCAGGGTGGGTTGGACACAATGATCTCTGGAGGTCCCTTCTGATCTCTAATATTCTCTGATCTTGTGACTAGATGACCTTTGGAGGTCCCTTCCAACTCAGACCATCCTATGATTCCATCTATCCCGTATGTGTCATTTAAAGCAAAGCAAATATCCACCGAAAAAAAGTTAATCATTTCACCAGATAAATACTGGCTACAGCTTTGCTCTGGAAAATCAAGGATGCCAAATCCACTTCACAGCCACTTTTGTAAAAGGTGATTCTTTTTTTTTTTCCCTTTCAACAGCTGTCTCAGACTGCAGTGCAGTGTGCCCTCTGCTCTTCCTTGGCATTTTAGAGGCTAACCTGGTGGTTCCAGAAATGCTCTTGTACTCAGCTTCTCGCCAGCCTAAAAGAGCAATTCACTCAAGCCTGAATGTGATTTCGTCTGGGGTTTACAATCCCGGCAAAAGACAGACAGTAACACTTGTCCATGCCCTAAGCCTGCTGAGATAGTCTGAGTACTTGTAAGGCAATTAGGTTTTTTTCCTGGAAAACGATACTGTGGCAGAGTCAAACAACCTAGAAACCACAAGTTGAAGTTTCCTGAGCTTTTTTAGACTAATATATACATGGCAGGAGCGTGTATGTATTATAAAGAAGCCCAAAACACATCTGCGAAAGGATAGGTTGTGTGGCCAGCAGGGCAAGGGAGGGGATTCTGCCCCTTTACTCTGCTCTTCTTTTACTCACAGACCCCAGCTGGAGTACTGTGTGCAGTTCTGGAGCCCCCGGCACAAGAAGGACAGGGAACTGCTGGAGAGAGTCCAGAGAAGGGCTGCAAAGATGCTCAGAGGGCTGCAGCAGCTCTGCTATGAGGATAGGCCACAAGAGTTGGAGCTCTTCAGCCTGGAGAAGAGAAGGCTTCAAGGAGAGCCTTGGAACAGCCTTCCAGTATCTGAAAGGGGCCCACAGGAAGGCTGAGGAGGGACTATTTTCTTGTAATAACAGGATGAGGGGGAATGGGTTTAAGGTGGCAGAGGGGAGTTTTAAACTGGATGTTAGGAGAAAGTTCTTTCCAGTGAGGGTGGTGAGACACTGGCACAGGTTGCCCAGGGAGGTTGTGGCTGCTCCCTCCCTGGAGGTGTTCAAGGCCAGGCTGGATGAGGCCTAGAGAGACCTGATCTAATGGGAGGTGTCCCTGCCTATGGCAGCATGTTGGAACAGGATGATCTTTCAGGTCTCTTCCAACCAAAACTATTCTATGATTCTGTGATTCTATGATTCACCCTTCTACCTGGATGCAAGAGAGACAATATAACAGGATGTTAGGAGGAAGTACTTTCCAGTGAGGATGGTGAGACACTAGCAGAGGTTGCCCAGGAAGGCTGTGGCTGCTCTCTCCGTGTCCAAGGCCAAGTTGAATAAGGCCTTGAGCAACCTGTTCCAGTGGGAGGTGTCCTTGCCTATGGCACAGGGGGGTTGGAACTGGATGAGCTTTGAGTTCCCTTCCAACATAAACCATTCTATGATTCTATGATTTTCAGGAAACACAACAGAGTTTGATTCCACCAACATGATCTTCTGGCTACCTGCCCCATTTAAAGCCTTGTATTTATTCTTAAGCCACTATTCAACCAGCAGAGTAGCTCTGCAGCATTTGGATTTCCTGATTTCTTCCATTTGTTCCATTCATCCTGAAAAATTAATTGATTTTCCTGTTTGTTCCTTTGTGATAAATACCTCTCAAGTAATCATGCTGAATCTATCTTAAACCATCAGTAACTAGCGCTACAAAGACAGCCTGGAAAACCCTAATTTTGCTTTATACAAGTGGATAATGAAAACATAACACAGAAGATTAACATCTGAAGACAGGAAAACTTGTCTTGGAATGAACTGAGCGGAATCTTACATAATTAAGAAGCCTTGCTGAGCCTGAACCATTCATGTCAACAGTGAATTAGAATCAAAGAATCTGTCAGGGTTGGAAGGGACCACAAGGATCATCTAGTTCCAACCATCCTGCCATGCCCAGGGACACCTTACTCTAGATCAGGCTGGACAGAGCCTCATCCAGCCTGGCTGCAAACACCTCCAGGGAAGTGGCCCAAATCATCTCCCTGGGCAACCCATTCCAGGCTCTCACCACTCTCATGCTCAACAACTTCCTCCTCACGTTCAGTCTGAATCTCCCCACCTCCAGCTTTGCTCCATTTCCCCTACTCCTGTCACTACCTG
>VWZI01021438.1:40508-60105 GCA_013396835.1 Psilopogon haemacephalus | reverse complement strand
TTTTTTTTTTTTTTTTTTTTTCCAAAGAAGGTCATGTATGAGTTGATCTCAGCTGGTATGACCTATTATTTATTTTTATTTTTCTAACTGTAACCTTTGCCTTGGCTCTGTTAACTACAATGTTTTATGATTCTGTAGTTACTTAGAAGTATGTGAGAAAAAAACAAACTAATAAAAATCACACATCAGACAAATAGTCTGGGAAGATTTACAGAATCATAGAATGGCTTAGGTTGGAAGGGACCACAAAGATCATCAAGTTCCAACCCTGTGCCATAGGCAGGGACACCTCCCACTAGGAACAGGTTGCTCAAAGCCTCATCCAACCTGGCCTTGAACACCTCCAGGAAGGGAGCAGCCACAACCTCCCTGGGCAACCTGTTCCAGTGTCTCACCAGAGTACAGTAACTACTTCTCTGCTTCAGTAAGATGCTCTTTATGCTGTTTCACCCACTTCGGTTGAATTCCATGTCCTTGCAAAGTGGAATTATGACAGCTGGACAGAAAGGAGGCATTCTGCTATCTGCGAGCACCTCCTGTTACAAGTCAGCTTTGCTCTGACTTGTAACAGGAAAAGGCTGATCCAGTGCTCGGTTTTCTCATATGTTTCCTGCTACACTATCACTATCCATGCTTTGTCTGGGTTGGATCATGAAGCACTCCAGCACTAAGGCCTTTCAAAATCCAAAGCTAATGCAAGTGCACTTTCTCATTTACATGGCATGCCACAAAGGCTTTTCACTGTAGCACTCAAGTTGCCTTTTCTTGGCTTTTTCCTTGGGTTTATTAGATTCTGGGCAGTTGGACATATTTTCTTCCCAAAACACATTCAGTGGACTGAAATGTTTGAAATGCCAGATGGACTATCAAACAAAAGCTGTGAGATCCAAAATACTGTGAGATCCAAAAGAACTGCTTGAGAGAGCCCAGTGCAGAGCCACAAAGATGATGAAGGGAATGGAACATTTGCCTTACGTGGAGAGACTGAGGGAGCTGGGGCTCTGCAGCCTGGAGAAGAGGAGACTGAGAGGAGATCTCATCAATGCTTATAAGTAGTGCCAGGAGGATGGAGCCAGGATCTGCTGGGTGATGCCCAGTGACAGGGCAAGGAGCAATGGGTAGAAGCTGAGGCATAGGAAGTTCCATGTAAACATGAGGAGGATTTTTTTTCCCTCTGAGGGTGACATAACACTGGAACAAGCTGCCTAGGGGGGTTGTGGAGTCTCCCTCTCCAGAGATATTAAATATCTGCCTGGATCTGTTCCTGTCTGATCTGTTCTAGATGATCCTGCTATGGCAGGAGGGTTGGACTGGATGAACTTCCAAAGTCCCTTCCAGCCCCTGACATTCTGTGATTCTGTGACGAGTAATGTGCAGCTCTATTAAATGTTATGTAGCCAAATTAAAAAGGACAAAAAAGAGCCAATTTCCCCTTGCTCCCTCCAAATCATGGAGGCATCCAGACCACTCACCTGGGTGCAGTGGATGCACACCTGGTGTACACTCACAAGCAGCATGTTTACATTTACTAACAGTTTGAAGACCTCATAATAGAATCAGAGATTGGTTTAGGTTGGAAAAGACCTCAAAGATTAGCCAGTTCCAACCCCCCACCACAGGCAGGGACACCTCCCACTAGAACAGGTCGCTCAAGGCTTCATCCATCCTGGCCTTAAACACCTCCAGGGAGGGAGCAGCCACAACCTCCCTGGGCAACCTGTTCCATTGTCTCACCACCCTCAATGCAAAGAACTTCCTCCTAACATCCTGTTTAAATCTCTCCTCTGCCACTTTAAATCCATTACTCCTCATCCTGTCATTACAAGACTTTGTGGACAGTCCCTCCTCAGCCTTACTGTAGGCCCCCTTCAGATACTGGAAGGCTACTATAAGGTCTCCTTGAAGCATTCTCTTCTCCAGGCTGAAAAGCCCCAATTCTCTCAGCCTGTCCTCATAGCAGAGCTGCTCTGATCATCTTTGTGGCCCTCCTCTGGACTCTCTCCAGCAGTTCCGTTTCCTTCTTGTGCTGGGGGCTCCAGAACTGCAGATAGTACTCCAGGTGGGGTCTGAGGAGAGCAGAGTAAATTAAAGATTTCCACTAAACAATGAAATTCACATTGGAACAGACTGATTACAAACCAAGTGTTGGAGTAAGCTGTTGACTGTAGGATTGAAAACCCCCAAGTGGGTGGTAACAGAGAAGGGGATAGATATAAAGGTAACAAAAATGCTGCATCCTTGCTTGAAAAACCATCCATGCAGGCTACTTGGCAGGAGGCTTGCACCAAATGCTCACCAGCACCTTGAACACTGAGCCTTTTAAAAGCTTCTTAGAGAGTGGGCAGTGCAAGTTAAAGCACAACGTTCCTGCTATGCTGCTATTCAGTCTTTCACTCCTACTGCAAAAGCAACAGCCGTGGTAGCACAATTATGGGGAAGTTGAACATTGTTGGGGATGTTATCATTTTAGGAAAAAAAAAAAACCAAAAAACAAAAACCAGCAATACAGCAAAGTGCTTATCTTATCTTCTTATTAAATGCATTATAAATTCACAGTGTGTATCATAAGTTACTGTAAAGAATCTCTCCTGGCATCTCATACCTCTTCAGAATATTTTTATTTTTTTAGATAGCATGCATAAGGAGAATGACAGGATGATAAGCAGCTAGACTAATTTTGGGTGTGGGGTTTTTTTTTATACATTGACAGCTAAGTAAATTATTAGTGAGTTTGAAAAGAATCACGGAGTGACAGGTGTTAGGAGGGACCACTGGAGATCATCTAGTCAGACACTAGACACTAGGTGAGACACTGGAGCAGGTTGCCCAGGGAAGTTGTGGCTTCTCCCTCCCTGGAGGTGTTCAGGGCCAGGCTGGATGAGGCCTTGGGTGACCTGTTCTAGTGGGAGGTGTCCCTGCCTTTGGCAAGGGGTTGGAACTGGATGATTTTTGAGGTCTCTTCCAACCTAAACCATTCTATGCTTCTATAGTCCAACCTTCCTGCCAAAGCACATTCACCTAGATCAGGTTACACAGGACAGTGTCCAGGCAGGTTTAGAATGAGCCTGGAGAAGGAGACTCTACCACCTCTCAGGGCAGCCTATTCCAGAGTTCCACCATAGCATGTTAAGAGTTGGAAAGGACCTCTGGAGACAATCAAGTCCAATCCTCCTATCAGAGTAGGACCACAGAATCCAGCTCAGGTCACACAGGAATGCATCTAGACAGGGCTTGAAAGTCTCCAGAGAAGGAGACTCCATAACCTCTCTGGGGAGCCTGTGCCACCACTCCATGATCCTTACAGTAAAGAAGCTCTTCCTTATGCTGAGGTGGAACTTCCTGTGCTGTAGTTTATACCCATTACTCCTTATCCTATCACAGGGCACACCTGAGAAGAGATTGTCCCCTCCCTCTTGATCCCCAACCCTCAGATACTTATAAACATTGATTAGATCCCCTCTAAATCTTCTCTTCACCAGACTGAAAAGCACCAGGTCACTCAGCCTCTCCTCACAATGAAGTTTTTTCTTATGTCTAAGATTGTGTTTGGTATCTCTTGTGCTGCCACTGGGCATCGTTGAAGAAAACAAAAAAAAGTTGCAAAGCTGACATAAAATCATTTCAAGCACTCTCCCATACTGTTTTCCTTCATTCCATTGTGCTGTATTGCAGTATCCACAGCTCTATTGTTCCTAAAAAATAATCTATAAAACCTGTGTATTTCCCAGACATGCAGTACATGACAGAACAAGACTTTCAAGAAAGCACTGAGAGTAACCACTAAGAGAGCAAGCTACCTACACTCAGAGCTATTTTATTCCCCAAATCCTTTAATGCTTAATGATGATTTTTCTATTAATTAATTTTGTTATTCTCGTCCTCAAAAATGTTCCTCAAATGGTGCTTGAATAGATTTTTTTTTAATTCACCAAGCTGTGTGGTCGAGCAGCCAGGCTGGAGGGCAGGGATGGCATCCAGAGGGACGTGGACAGGCTGGAGAGGTGGGCACAAGCCAACCTCATGAGGTTCAACAAAGCCAAGTGCAAGCTTCTGCATTTGGGTTGAGGCAATCCCAAGCACAAATCCCAAGCCTACTTCAGATAGTGGAAGGTCACAAGAAGGTCACCTGGGAGCCTCCTCTTCTCCAGGCTGAACAGCCCCAACTCTCTCAGTCTGTCCTCATAGCAGAGGTGCTGCAGCCCTCTGAGCATCCTCGTGGCCCTTCTCTGGACACACTCCAGCATGTCCACATCCCTCCTGTAATAGAGGCTCCAGAACTGAACACAGTACTCCAGGTGGGGTCTCATCAAGGCAGAGTAGAGAGAGGGAGAATCACCTCCCTTGACCTGCTGCATACACTTCTCCTGATGCATCCCAGGCTCTGCTTGGCTTTCTGGGCTGCAGGTGCACACTGCTGGCTCATGTTGAGCTTCTCATCCACCAGCACCCCCAAGTCCCTCTTCTCAGGGCTGCTTTCCAGCCGGTCACTGCCCAGCCTGGATTTGTGCCTGGGATTGTCTTGACCTAGATGCAGGACCTTGTTGAACCTCATGAGGTTGGCTTGTGCCCACCTCTCCATCCTGTCCAGGTCACTCTGGATGCCATCCCTGCCCTCCAGCCTGGCTGCTGTACCACACAGCTTGGGGTCATCAGCAAACATCCTGAGGGTGCACTCAATGCCTTTGTCCATGGCATTCACAAAGCTGTTGAACAAGACTGGTCCCAGGACTGATTCCTGAGGGACTCTTTTTGTCATTGGTATCCACTTGGACACGGACCCATTGACAGCCACACTTTGGGTGCAGCCATCAAGCCAGTTCTTTATCCATCTGGTGCTCCACCCACCAAAGCCATGTTTCACCAGCTTGGAGACCAGGATGTGGAGACCAGGACAGTGTCAAAGGCTTTGCTCAGGTCCATCTTTGCTGGCTTTGCTGCTTGACCCCTTCCCCATCTTCTTTAAGGTTATATCTTTTCTGTAGTAGTTTCTTCTCCTTATGCTGTTATATTTAATTTAAACTATAAGAAATACAACTTCATTTTTCCTGACTTTCAAAAAGTTGTAGTGAGTTTAGCCTACCAGGGGAGGGATCCACTCTAACCCAGCATGCTGTTAAATCACTGGAGAGTTTGAATCCTTAAATTTATTTCTGGCACTCACTGACAAGCACAGCACTTAGCACTCCCTTGCTTGAAAAAAAAAAAAAAACCAACTTAGAAGTGGAAGCTCTGCATAGAGAGGTAAACATTCTAGGGCTAGGTCACATAACAGGCACAATGGATAACTTAATATAATTTCATTGGTGTATCATTGGAAGCACAGCTTGTACCTTTCTCTTGCTGCTTCTGCTGCACCCACTGCTATCTTACCCCCCACCACCACCACTGTTTTGGCTGCTGCTGCTTCTGCTGCTTCACCCCTGCTGGACCCCAAAAATCTATCCCTTGCCTGAAAAAAACCCAACAACTTAGAAGTGGAAGCTCTGAGAGGTAAACATTCTAGGGCTAGGCCACATAACAGCAACAATGGATAACTTAATATAATTTCATTAGAGCATCATTGGAAGCACAGCTTGTACCTTCCCCTTCCCCATCTTCCTTATCTTTTCTCCTCCTTATGCTGTTATATTTAAACTCTAAGAAATACAATTTCATTTTTCCTGACTTTCAAGAAGTTGTTGTAGTGAGTTTACTCTACCATGGCACAGATCCACTCTAACCCAGCACACAAATCATAGAATCAGTCTGGGTTGGAAGGGACCACAAAGATCATCTAGTTCCAACCCCCTGCCATGGACAGGGACACTCTACCCTAAATCACTTGAGCTTGATTCCTTAAATATTTCTGGCACTGACTGGCACAGCACTTAGCACTCTAAGGGCTGCTCACACACTGTACTTCAGGCCGGTCAGATAGAAGGGGCAAACAGAATTAGTCTGGACCCCAAAATCTATCCCTTGCTTAAGCACTCTTCCTGCACGTTCAGAATTCATCTCTGGCTTCTCTCTTATTTTCTTGCACACTAAACCAAAGGATGCTGTAACTTCAGCACTCTGTTGCTGCATGTTCAGGATTCATCTTTGGCTTCTCCCTTATTTTCTTGCACACTTAACCAAAGGGTGCTGTAACTTTAGCACTCTGCTCCTGCATGGTCAGGATTCATTTCTGGCTTCTCTCTTATTTCCTTGCACACTAAACCAAAGGATGCTGTAACTTTAGCACTCTCTTCCTGCACGTTCAGGATTCGTCTCTGGCTTCTCTCTTATTTTCTTGTACACTGAACCAAAAGATGCTGTAACTTTAGCTGGTAACTTCAATGATACTATTACTTTACACTTTACTTTGCCATGCAGGGGATTTACCTCACAAATCCCAAGCACACATACAGTGCCTGGACTTACTAATTTATTTGCTGTGCGTTATTTATTTCCAACAAAGAATGCAAATCTTCTTGTGCAGGTAAACATACATCACAATGTGAGGTAACAAATTAAACTCCTTTTATATTTTGGCTACCTCTTTCACATCACGGACATAATAACTACCTGGAGTAATTCTAAATTAGTATAGAAACAGATAAGTGTAATAAATTAGCATCATAAAACTTTCTTTAACATTAAAGGCTTAGGCAATTTATTACTTTTTTTTTTTTTTAATAGAATGCAGCAGTGAATCAAATAGAAGTATAATTCAAAACTGCTGTTTCTGCAAGGAAATGACACCCAGATTTGAAGGGTTGCATACATCTTTACTGCAAGCCATATTGTTGGGACTACTGAACGTAAAGATGAGAATATAAACTCTCATTTTCTGTACAGAATCACAGAATTCTTGAGGCTGGGATAGACCTCTGAGATCATCAAGTCCAGCCTATGACCTAACACCACCACACTGAGCAGACCACGGCACTAAGTGCCACATCCAATCTTTCCTTAGACACCTCTAGGGACAATGACTCCACCATCTCCCTGGGCAGCCCATTCCAGCATTTCATTACCCTTTCCATGAGGAAGTGTTTCCCAACATCCAATCTGAATCTCCCCTGGCATAGCTTCAGGCCATGCCCTCTCATCTTGTCACAAGTAGCGTGGGAGAAGAGGCCAACCCACATTTTAGTACAACTTCCCTTCAGGTACTGGGATGTGTCCAGAGAAGGGCGACAGAGCTGGGAGCCTGGAGCACAGCCCTGTGAGGAGAGGCTGAGGGGGCTGGGGTTGATTAGCCTGGAGAAGAGGAGGCTCAGTGGTGATTTCATTGCTGTCTACAACTACCTGAAGGGAGGTTGTAGCCAGGTGGGGTTGGTCTCTTCTCCCAGGCAACCAACAACAGAATGAGGGGACACAGTCTCAAGTTGTGCCAGGGGAGGTATAGGCTGGATATTAGGACGAAGTTCTTGACAGAGAGAGTAATTGGAATTGGAATGAGCTGCCCAGGGAGGTGGTGGAGTCACCATCCCTGGAGGTGTTCAAGAAAAGACTGGATGAAGCACTTAGTGCCATTAGCTAGCACTGGGTGATAGGTTGGACTGGATGATCTTGGAGGTCTCTTCCAACCTGGCTTACTCTACTCTACTCTACTCTACTCTACTCTACTCTACTCTACTCTACTCTACTCTACTCTACTCTACTCTACTCTACTCTACTCTACTCTACTCTACTCTACTCTACTCTACTCTACTCTACTCTACTCTACTCTACTCTACTCTACTCTACTCTACTCTACTCTACTCTACTCTACTCTACTCTACTCTACTCTACTCTACTCTACTCTACTCTACTCTACTCTACTCTACTCTACTCTACTCTACTCTACTCTACTCTACTCTACTCTACTCTACTCTACTCTACTCTACTCTACTCTACTCTACTCTACTCTACTCTACTCTACTCTACTCTACTCTACTCTACTCTACTCTACTCTACTCTACTCTACTCTACTCTACTCTACTCTACTCTACTCTACTCTACTCTACTCTACTCTACTCTACTCTACTCTACTCTACTCTACTCTACTCTACTCTACTCTACTCTACTCTACTCTACTCTACTCTACTCTACTCTACTCTACTCTACTCTACTCTACTCTACTCTACTCTACTCTACTCTACTCTACTCTACTCTACTCTACTCTACTCTACTCTACTCTACTCTACTCTACTCTACTCTACTCTACTCTACTCTACTCTACTCTACTCTACTCTACTCTACTCTACTCTACTCTACTCTACTCTACTCTACTCTGTTCTGTTCTGTTCTGTTCTGTTCTGTTCTGTTCTGTTCTGTTCTATCTTGCTCTTTATATTTACACACTGCCTGATCTCAGCTACGGCTCCAAAACCATCTGGAATCAAAGGAATTGATTAGACTTATCTATGGATCATAGGTATTTTTTTTCCTGCAGAAAACCCTGGCCCACAATTTGAGCACCCTTGTCACAGGAAAGAAAGAAAGGATTTACTGAAGAAAATCTTGACGTTCATAATGACTGCATCCATCAAATTGTCTTATACAGATTGATGACCTCTGTACTACAAGACACCACATACCACTGCAGATAAAGCCTCCAAATTATTAATTATCATCTGCATTTTTTTTCCCAAGCACTCTGTAGTGTAAATAGCTCCTGTTAAAATCATGTCTACCAATAAAAATATGTACTCTCACAGCCTAGGGTTGAAAAAACAAGTTGTAAAATTTATAATTTTACTGGTCTTATAAATGGATTTTAGCCATTATTGCTCCACACATAACTCACCAAAGGTGATGGAATGCTTATTTGGTTGATAGCTAATGTATCCCTAAAGAATAAAAGCTGTATTAATACATCATTTTGCCATAAAGGTGATACAGACAGCAAAGGAACATTTTGTCAACTTCAGGAAATAAGAGGACTATTAAGAATTATTTAAAGCGTCATAAAGCAGCAGCAGAATGTGCAATTGTCAATAGGGGTAGGCATTAATCTTTCCATCCCCTTGAACACACTTTCTACATACTGTGCTTGAGTTTACCAGACGTGCAGCTTTATGCATTGACTCCTGCATCTTAAGGTGAAGAGGAACAAGTGAACCCTTTAAATGAGTAGACATTCCCTCAGAACAAAGGTCCGGTTAAAGAAACAGCAGTAACACAGAATCACAGAACCTTAGAGGTTGGGAGGGACCTCCAGAGATCATTGAATCCAACCCCTCTGCCAAGGCAGGGTCACCTAGGGTAGTCTGCACAGGAATATATCCAGGTGGGGAATGCATCCAGTCTCCAGAGGAGATTCTACAACCTTTTGGGGCAGCCTGTTCCACTGCTCTCTCACTCTCACTGTAAAGAAGTTGGTCCTCATGTGGAGCTGAAACCTTCTATGTTCTGGTTTGTAGCTGTTGCACCTTGTCTTACTGCTACTGACCAGTGAAAAGAGATCGGCCCCAGCCACTTGACACCCACCCCTCAGATATTTGTACACATTGATCACATCTCCTCTCAGCCTTCTCCAGACTAAGCAGCCCCAGGGCTCTCAGTCTCTCTCCATAGGGGAGATGCTCAAGACCCTCCCTCATCCTTGTTGCTCTCTGCTGTACTCTCTCCAGCAGGTCCCTGTCTCTCCTGAACTGGGGAGCTCAAAACTGGATGCGGTATTCCAGGTGTGGTCTGACTAGGGCAGAGTAGAGGCGGGGGAGAACATCCCTAGACCTGCTGGACACACTTTTCCTGATGCACTCCAGGATGCCATTGGCTGTCTTGGCCACAAGGGCACATTGCTGGCCCATGCAGAGCTTGCTGTCCACAAGCACTCCAAGGTCTTTCTCCATGGAGCTGCTTTCCAGTAGGGCAGCTCCCAACCCAGAATCATAGAATGGTTTAGGTTGGAAAAGACTTCAAAGACCATCCAGTTCCAAGCCCCTGCCATAGGCAGGGACACCTCCCACTAGAACAGGTCCCTCAAGGCCTCATCCAGACTGGCCTTGAACACTTCCAGGGAGGGAGGTACTAGTGTCTGTTATTGCTCCCCAGGTGCAGGACCCTGCACTTAAGGAAAAGCCACAGGACAAAACTTTCTAACAACCTCCTAAATTCAACCTTATCTTAACGACTTTTCATATTAAGCAGGAGAAGGGAAGATATATTGTGATATAAGGGAATATACCAAAACCATCTGGAGTACTGGACTTGATTCTGTCTTTTACTTCAAGGAGAATCCTCTGGTGCAGCCATTACAAAACTAAACAGATGGGATTCCTGAGGCTGCCTGACAATCCTCAGGGTACCAGGGTATTCTGTTTGAACTATTCATGATCAAGACTTGATGGTCTGTTAAATGCATAATTTTCCCACTAGCACCACACATTAGTACAAATCAGTGCTGCCTCACATTATGGTTGCTCCTGAGCTTTCTTTTTAAGCTCCTTCTTTTCAGAGCACCCTTTACAAGGAACAAAATTATGTCTCTCTGAAATACAGGGACTTAAGGTATTGCTCTCACAAGCCAGTTTTTTTTCCCCCTCCTCTTTTCCTTAACTGCGAGCATATCCTCAAATTACCACCTTGCTCTTAAGCGCATCCACACCAAACAACTGCAAAATAATGATTCTGAGTGCAAAGTTTCTCTAAAAAAAATAAAACAACACTATCAACGTGGGTTTGAATCATTAGTTTAGCTGAGCAGCTCATCTGCATTATCAAATAAAAGCTTAACTTTTAAAGAAAAGTCAATTTCACGTTGCATTAAAAAAGCTAAATTCACATTCCATAAAAATGTTATATAATTTTTTTTTTTTTTTTTTTTTTTTTTAAACTTCCCAGCAGTCTGACTTACCTGTACACTGTCCTCCATTTGTGGGGTCCCCATAATACCCTGGCATGCAGGTTTCACATTGCTTTCCTGTTGTTAAGTTCTTACACTGATCACAGACGTTGCTGCTGACGCAGGTGCTGTGGCCGTTACACTGGCAAGCTGCAACACAACATTTGAAAAAGCCATTATTAACCTGCTTTGGGGAGCAGCATTTTCCCTCTGCCATCACAAAATTGCAGTCCAACGTAATTCTGAGGACTTTAATCCTGACTAATGGCCGGCATGAATATTTCTGCTTCAACACATTACATCTCTAAAATAGCCCTGTGACAAGACGTGAATTCACAAGAAAGTCAACCAGAGCCTGGGCTGCATCAGGAGAAGTGTGGCCAGCAGGTTGAGGGAAGTGATTCTCCCCCTCTACTCTGCTCTGGTGAGACTGTTCTGTGATCCTAAAATACTCATGGATGCAAAGGTTTCAATGAGGAAAATCAATATCTTGTGCCCTAATGACAGGCTCAAAACAACCTCCAATATTACCATAACTTTAGCTGCACAGAAATACTTAAGAACATGGGGCAGATGATGAAAAGCAGCCAGATAAAATTCTACAAGACTGAGTACAGAGTAAGGTCTAAATCAGAGCTTCCAAAGGGTAAATGTCAAACCAGAGGGACCTGGAAGGCTGCAGAGGTGGGTACAAGCCAACCTCATAAGGTTCAACAAGGCCAAGTGCAAGGTTGTGCAGCTGGGTCAAGGCAATCCCAGGCACAAATCCAGGTTGGGCAGTGACTGGCTGGAGAGCAGCCCTGTGGAGAGGGACTTGGAGGTGCTGGTGGACAAGAAGCTCNTGGAGTACTACGTCCGGTTCTGGAGCCCCTATTGCAAGAGGGATGTGGACATGCTGGAGCATGTCCAGAGAAGGGCCACAAGGATGCTCAGAGGGCTGGAGCACCTCTTCTATAAGGAGAGACTGAAAGAGTTGGGGCTGTGCAGTCTAGAGAAGAGGAGGCTCCCAGGTGTCCTTATTGTGGCCTCCCAGTATCTGAAGGGGGCCTACAAAAATGCTGGGGAGGGACTTTTCAGGCTCTCAGTGACAGGACTAGGGGGAATGGAGCAAAGCTGGAGGTGAGGAGATTCAGATTGGATGTGAGGAGGAAGTTCCTCAGCATGAGATTGGTAAGGCCCTGGAACGGATCGCCCGGGGAGGTGGTTGGGGCCACATCCCTGGAGGTGTTGGCAGCCAGGCTGGATGAGGCTGTGTCCAGCCTGATCTAGGGTAGTGTGTCCCTGGGCATGGCAGGGGGTTGGACCTAGATGATCCTTGTGGTCCCTTCCAACCTTGACTGATTCTATGATTCTAAGAAGAAGCTATGTGGTGACATCTGATTGTAAGGTGTGTTAGAAATTCTCTTAGGAATAGGGTTTTCAGCAGGACAAAGGATGTTCAATATCTTTATTGATGACCTGGATGAGGGAATTGAGTCCAACATCAGTAAGTTTGCAGATGACACTAAGCTAGGAGCAGGTGTCGTTCTGTTGGAGGGTAGGATGGCCCTGAAAAGGGACCTGAACAGGCTGGATGGGTGGGCAGAGGTCAATGGGAAGAGATTTAACATGGCTAAGTGTAAGGTTCTAAACTTTGATCTCAACAACCCTAGGCAGTGCAACAGACTGGGGACAGAGTGGCTGGAGAAGAAGCCAGGCAGAGAGGGACCTGGGGGTGCTGGTAGATAGGAGCTGAACATGAGCCAGCAGTGTGACCAGGTGGGCAGCAGAGCCAATGGCATCTTGGCCTGTATCAGGAATAGTGTGGCCAGCAGGACAAGAGAGGTTATTCTGCCTCTCTACTTGGCACTGCTCAGGCCACATCTTGAGTACTGTGTCCAGTTGTGGTCCCCTCAATTCAAGAGAAATGTTGAGGTATGGAATGTGTCCACCTGGTGAGAGGCTCAGAGCACAGCCCTGTGAGGAGAGGCTGGGGTTGTTTAGCCTGGAGAGAAGAAGGCTCAGAGGTGACCTAATTGCTGTCTACAACTACGTGAGAGAAGGCTGTACCCAGGTGGGTTTGGTCTCTTCTCTCAGACAAGCAGTAACAGAACAAGGGGACACAGTCTCAAGTTGTGCCAGGGGAGGTATCGGCTGGATGTTAGGAGGAAGTTCTTGCCAATGAGAATGATTGGCATTGGAATGGGCTGCCAGGGAGGTGGTGGAGTCACCATCCCTGGAGATGTTCAAGAAAAGCCTGGATGGAGCACTTAGTGCCATTGGCTAGGGCTGTGTGATAGGTTGGACTGGATGATCTTGGAGGTCTCTTCCAACCTATTCTATTCTATTCTATTCTATTCTATTCTATTCTATTCTATTCTATTCTATTCTATTCTATTCTATTCTATTCTATTCTATTCTATTCTATTCTGCCACTGTGAGCAACCGAATCCAATCCTCATGAGTTTAACATTAGCAATGTGACCTAGTGGAGGATGTCCCTGTTCACTGCAGGAGTGTTGGGCTAGATGACTTTTGGAGGCCCTTTCCAACCCAAACCATTCTATGATTCTGTAATATTACAGTCTTCCAAGAAATCTGCTCAGAGGCAGGAAGTCACCAACTGAGTCCAAATGAAAAACCCCATACCTACATGAAATCCTCTGTGAGGCATTCAAAAGGCTACTGTGATGGAGAAATGAGGAAGACGAACAACTCACACTCAAACTTTTATCTCCTGGGGAGAGAAAACTTACCAAAAAACAACAACAAAAAAAGGCAACAAATCANCATGCCCAGGGACACCCTAGCCTAGATCAGGCTGCCCACAGCCTCATCCAGCCTGGCTGCAAACACCTCCAGGGATGTGGCCCCAACCACCTCCCTGGGCAACCCATTCCAGGCTCTCACCATGCTCATGGGGAAGAACTTCCTCCTCACATCCAGTCTGAATCTCCCCACCTCCAGCTTTGCTCCATGCCCCCTAGACCTGTCACTACCTGATAGCCCCAAATGTCCCTCCCCAGCTTTTTTGTAGGCCCCCTTCAGATACAGGAAGACCATAATAAGGTCACCTCAGAGCTTTCTCTTCTCCAAACATTTTGATCCTCACATTACTTTTAGCATGCTAAGGCATCAGGACCACATCAAACAACTCCAGTCCCTCCTAACTACAATTGACTTAAGTGAAAGTAAATAAAAATTGAACTGCTATTGGCAATACTTCCATGCCTGACCTTAAAAAGCATAAAACTATTTTCTTTTGGTGAAATACCAATATTGCAAAGCATTGATCTTGCACCACATTTCCATTCCAGTGCTCCACACTTTGAATGGAATCAGTGCTGATCACCTTTGCAGCAACATCACAATCCAAATTCTGCCAAAACCATTGATCCTGCTGCTGAACAACCAAGAGGGTTTGAAGGATGAGCTCTCTGGAAGAGTAGGAGCTCAGAGCTGACAGCGCTCAGCAGATTAGCAATCTGTCCATTGCAGCAGCTTGTCACATGTCAGACTGTGTCAAAACTGTCAATCTTTTCCTGGTGAAGGCTGGTTTCAGACTCAGCAGAGGACAGCTAACTCAGGAAGAGGTTTGGGTTTGTTGTTTTTTTTTAATTTGGATTTTTAATCTAAACGCCACAGTGACTCTGTCTTCACTTCCTACTGATGGACACAAATTTTTTTTAAAGCTACTTCATAATTTAGTAAATTTACTCTTAAACCAGTAATACATTGGGCACCTCATTACAAGAGGGATGTGGAGGTGTTGGAGTGAGTGCAGAGAAGGACAACAAAGCGGGAGAAGGGCCTGAAGAATAAATCTTATGACGAGCCACTGAAGGAGCTGGAGATGGTTAGTTTGAATAGAACAGGATAGAATAGAATAGAATAGAATACAACAGAATAGAATAGAAAAGAATAAGAATAAGCATAAGAATAAGAAAGAATAAGAATAAGAAAGAATAAGAATAAGAATAAGAATAAGAATAAGTCGGGTTGGAAAAGACCTCCAAGATCATCCAGTCCAACCTAACATACAGCCCTAGCCAGTAGCACTAAGTGCTCCATCCAGGCTTTTCTTGAACATCTCCAGGGATGGTGACTCCACCACCTCCCTGGGCAGCCCATTCCAATGCCAATCACTCTCTAGTTAGGAGGAAGCAAGAACTTCCTCCTAACATCCAGCCGATACCTCCACTGGCACAACTTGAGATTGTTCCCTTTGTTCTGTTGCTGGTTGCCTGGAAGAAGAGACAACCCCACTTGGCTACACTTTCCCTTCAGGTAGTTGTAGACAGCCATGAGATCACCCCTGAGCCTCCTCTTCTCCAGGCTGCAGACCTCCAGCTCCCTCAGCCTCTCCTCACAGGGCTGTGCTCCAGGCCCTTCACCAGCTTCATTGCCCTTCTCTGGACACATTCCAGTACCTCAACATCTCTCTTGAATTGAGTGGACCAGAAAGGGAGACAGTTCCCAAGGTGTGGCCTGACCAGTGCCAAGGGGAGGCTGAGGGCAGACTTCATTGCTGTCTGCAGCTACCCAAAAGCACATTGTGGAGAGGCTGATGCTGGCCTCTTCTCACAGGTAATTAGTGATAGAATAAGAGGGAAGTGCCTCAAGCTGAGACTGGATAGGTTTAGATTAGGTATTAGGAAATTTTTTTTCCCAGCAAGAGTGGTCAGGCATTGGAATGGGCTGCCCAAGGAAGTGGTTGAGTTACCAATCCTGGACAGGTTTAAAGATGGTTTAGATGTGATGCTGGGGAATAGGGTTTAGGGTGCACCTTGTAGAGTAGGGATATGTGTTGGACTTGGTGATCCTGAGGGGCTTTTCCAACCCAAACATTTCTGTGATTTAAACTTGCCAAATTTAAAGTCTCTTCTTCCTTCTGTAGCCATGCCTGCAGAATCTTGTAAATGTCTATCAAACATTTCTGTACCACATGAAAAGATGCTTGCTCACAGTCTTGTCTAAATATCTTTAGATATTACAAGTTATGTTTTCTTACTTCTCTTGTCTAAAGACCTTATGAAAGTACAAGTTTGTTTTTTTTTTTCTTCCTGAGAATGGTTGATTTTAGATAATTTTGTGGTGCCTTCCTCCAGGCACTTTGCCATTTACAGTTTATTGCCTATCTTGAAGGAAAGCTGCACAAACCCACCAGGAATTGCAGCTTCAATTTGGGTTTTGTTTTATATGTCTCACACATTAAATTAAAGCAAACGTTAAAAAACTAATGCAGCCCAATAAAACAAAAGTAAAAGCAGAGAGAATGTTAAATAAGTCTTCTATTACAGTAAAGGAAGAGCATCTAATCCAGATTATCACAATTTAACAAGAGCAAGTCCAGGGTTCTGTACCTGGGCTGGAACAATCCTCACTATACAGACTGGGGTAGAAGGTGATGGAAAGTAGCCCTATGGAAAAAGGACTGAGGTGTGCTGGTGGATGAGAAGCAAAAGATGCATGGCCAGGAGATCAAAAGAGGTGATTCTACCACTCTCCTCACCTCACCTGGAATATTGTGTCCATCACTGGAGCTCTCAATATAGGAAGGACATGGACCTGATGGAGCAGGTTCAGAGGAGGGCCATGAATGTGATCAGTGGGTTGGAGCACTTCTGCTATGAGGACAGGCTGAGGGAGCTGGGGTGGTTCAATCTGGAGAAAGCTACATGGAGACCTAATAGCAGCTTTCCAGTACCTGAAGAAGGCTACAGAAGGCTGGAGAAATACTGTTTGAAAAGACCTGCAATGACAGGATGAGGGGCAATGGCTTCAAACTAGAGAAGAGGAATTTTGGATTGGATTTTAGGAACAAGTTCTTTGCCATGAGGTTAGTGGAACACTGTTACAGGTTGCCCAGGGAGGTGCTTGTGACCCCATTTCTGGAGATATTCAAGGTTAGGCTTGACAGGGATTTGGGCAGCCTGATCTAGTTGAGGATGTCCCTGCTGAGTCCAGAGGGGGTTGGACAAGATGATCTTTGGAGGTCACTTCCAACCCAGACCATTCTATGATTCTGTAACCATGTAAGTACCCCATTCTGACATTCTCTTATTAGCAAGTCTTGATTAACAGATTATCTACTCTTCCTAATGGTTAGTTTTCCATTTCTTATTTTTGGTGTCATTTAAGGGATCATAGAATCATAGAATGGTTTAGGTTGGAAGAGACCTCAAAGATTATCCTGTTGCAACCCCCTGCCATAGGCAGGGACACCTCCCACTAGATCAGGATGCTCAAGACCTCATCCAGCCTGGCCTTGAACACATTCAAGGACGGAGCAGCCACAACCTCCCTGGGCAACCTCTTCCAGTGACCAGGAAAGCCAAGTTGATCGGAATTTCTATTGTGAATTTTACTTTTCTGTAAGTCATAACACTATTTGGTCATATATTGCAGCTCTTCAGAAAATGAAAGAGATTTTTAATCACGTCCAAACATGACCCTGAAACAAATGCAAGCAATAGAATCCAGACAACCTACACCTGAGATGCCACAACACTTTCAGATTACAGTATGTATTTTCCTAAAAACATGTATCTCACTGAGAAAAGTGACAAGTCAAAACAACTGCACATTGAGAATCATAGAATCAGTCAGGATTGGAAGGCAGCACAAAGATCATCTAGTTTCAACTCTCCTGCCACAGGCAGGGACACCCTATCCTAGATCAGGCTGCCCACAGCCTCATCCAGCCTGGCTGCAAACATCCCCAGGGATGTGGCCCCAACCACCTCCCTGGACAACATGTTCCAGGCTCTCATCACTCCCATGGTGAAGAAATTCCTCCTCACATCCAATCTGAATCTCCCCACCTCCAGCTTTGCTTCATTCCCCCTAGTCCTGTCACTACCTGATAGACTATAAAGTCCCTCCCCAGCCTTTCTGTAGGCCCCCTTCAGATACTGTAAGGCCACAAGAAGGTCACCTGGGAGCCTCCTCTTCTCCAGACTGCACAGCCCCAACTCTTTCAGTCTGTCCTCATAGCAGTGGTGCTGCAGCCCTCTGATCATCCTCGTGGCCCTTCTCTGGACACGCTCCAGCATGTCCACATCCCTCTTGTAACAGGGGCTCCAGTACTCCTGGTGAGGTCTCACCAGAGTGGTGTAGAGGGGGAGAACCACCTCCCTCGACCTGCTGCCCACACTTCTCCTAATGCAGCCCAGGATCTGCTTGGCTTTCTGGGCTGCAAGTGCACACTGCGGGCTCAACAACACCTTCCTGTGTTATAGGCAAGTTCAACACCTTCCTGGAATATAGACAAGTGCAATCAAACTGAAGCTCTAAGTATTAAAAAATTGAAATAATAATTAAAATCATAGACTCATAGAATGGTTTAGGTTGGAAGGGACCTCAAAGACCCCCCAGTCCCACCCCCCTGCCATAGGCAGGGAATAACAAGACACTCTCATGAACATTTTAAATGAGAGCTAGGAGTTAAATTTCTTTAAGTGTTTTTTTTTTTTTTCTTTATGTGATTTTAACCTACATCACAGCCAGCAACAAAGCAATTTTCTAATACATACAAATATGATTTAGCTGAATCTTCCGTGAGGCTCCCCTGGAGATAAGCAATTTTATGTCTAATTTCCTTTTGACCTCTGTGTTGAAATGGCTGCTGATGCTGGCAATTGTTGATAATAAACGTTTGAAGAAAACACTTAATCCCAGGAAAAGCTATGGAAAGGATGTCTGCATTCTGATGTGGATCTAGGGTGAGAATACTTCATCTAGTTATAAACAAACTCCTTAGAATCAATCCGCATTGCTCTGCAAAGGAGAAATTTAGGCTTTAAGGACAAGCTTGGGCTCGTGTTCTACCTAGACTGTTCTCCTCCTGAGAGGAAATGCTAACACTATTTTCCTAGGATTTTTTTCCTTTTTAAAATACATGCTATTTTTCATTTTATCATATAATAATAGCTCAGTTAAAACACAACTCTGATGAAAATGATGGAAATGTTCTCATAACAAAGGAAACACCACGAGAGCTGCTGTGAAGACTACCGATCTCCAAATGGCCACTCGCAAAAAGAAACGTTCCTCTCATGCTACCTGCTGAACCCCAGCTTTAAAGATTCGTGCAGACAGAAAATGAGAATGAATTGAAAATGTTTGTCACCAACTCGACTGCCCAGGAGCATTATAAGGAGCACGAATCTCAACTACAAGCAAAACTAAGTGCATACATGATTGAGCATGGCTGATTTGCCCAACTATTCACCAGCGTGGCAGAATAATCTTCAAATGAAATGTTACAACCTATTTATTTCTATTTTCATCCAAATTACAAACTGCTCAGCAAGCTAACACAGACATAGCACCAATTCTATCTTGTTTCGAGTGCATCAGATGATTGCTGTCCCGAGAATAATAAACTGTGTTAGTATAATCCATTACAGATAATGTTTTGAGAGAAGGAAAACAACAGCCTCGGATCAAAACCTATAGCCTACACCAATCAAAATGAAATTTCACACGAATTGAATTTTTTATTCGAGGGCTTGTGTAGGATTTGTCTCCTGACCTCACAGAACAAGGCGGTTTATAAACCAAAGGGCAACTTTGCTGAGTTCTCCTGAACACACAACGAGCACAGAATTTTATCCAAGAAGAATGATTATTAAGCAAGTACAATCGTGAAAGCTTCTAAAATATTTTGGACAAGCAATGTACACATCTACATCTTTAGATATAGATACATGACATCTTTAGATATAGATATAGAGAGATACAGATAGATATTTATACAATTAAAAATCTATGTATAAAAATATAAATGAATACAAGTGCATATATATATTTTTATATATA
>VWZI01021438.1:11826-30935 GCA_013396835.1 Psilopogon haemacephalus | reverse complement strand
GACTATTGGCTGAGACAGGAAAACACAGTATGTCACTTCACCAGAGCTTTACTGAGAAAGAAAAAAAAAAAATTTTTAAGTATTGCAACCCAAACATTGGATAGCAGACGGTTTCAGACCACTCTGGGCTGTGGCTGCTTCTCTTGCATGGTTCCTTTGTCTCTCTTCCTTGGTAGCTAATTCTCAGTAATACTGCTAACTTCTTTCCTACTGCTAACCCCCCTGGCCTATCTTCAGCATCAACAGGTGGTGAGATAAGATTGGGGAAGGGGGGAGAGGTGGTAGGGGTGGTTGGTTACCCTTCTTGGGGATTTTGGTCTCTGGGAGGGCTGTGGTGTTTCTGTATTACCTTTTCATTGTATATATCTGTAAATATCTGTTATACGTTGTAAATATCTGCTTGTATATTGTGCAAAACTGTAAATATAAAGCTTCATTTATCAACTTTGAGTGTTCTGAGTTCTAGCCGGGGTTTATAACAAGAGGTGAGGGGGGTGGGGGGAGCAGATAATTGCAAAACCACCACACTCAGATATATGTAGTAGTCTCGTACATTAGAGCTTTTCTCCTTCCTTAAAATTAGAATATATCAATGGCTTCTGTTACAGATATGGGAGGACCTTTCTTTGCTCAGCATTTTTTCAAATCCTAGCCACCTTCTGTATTTTTTCTGTTTGTATCCATGGAATCATGATCTTATTATGCCCCTGCAACAAGCTGCCGCTTGTGGTCAACATCATTAATCATGTTACAACACATCAGAAATAAAATGTTCCAGAGGTGCTGATACGAAAAGATCTTTATGGAGAGAGAAAGGAAGGTAGAAATAACTAGGAAAAAAAAAACAAAACAACTCTTACAGATAAGAGCAATAATGAGAGTTCAACAGTACACTTCAGAAGTTCTGTTTGGGTCCCACTAGACTGGAGTATTTTACAGGCAGAAAATATGTTCATCAAATCTTGAGGGGCAATAAAAATACTAAGAACCAATCCTCTGTAGGATGGTGACTGAGGAATTATTCTAAATAAACTTTGACTGAGACAAGAATCTAAGGCACCAGGCTGCTTGATCCAGCATCTGCATGAATGATGGCACCAATACACACCAGAACTGCATAGTGCTGAATTTAAGGTGTGCACTTCCTTTCCTCATGGCCTAACAGAATTCCTTCAGTTTCCAAAAAGAAGATAAAACAATCTGCAAGAGTTAACAGCCAGCATTTGCAAGTGGGAAGAATCTAAGAAAGACCAAGGCCACTTACTTTGCCTCTGTATTACAATATTCTCAAGATTGAAGCTATCTTTATTATAACATCATGTTAATCTTACATGCTAAGAAAATGGACAAAATA
The DNA here is from genome assembly GCA_013396835.1 of Psilopogon haemacephalus. Classification (NCBI taxonomy): domain Eukaryota; kingdom Metazoa; phylum Chordata; class Aves; order Piciformes; family Megalaimidae; genus Psilopogon; species Psilopogon haemacephalus. The sequence goes on along the minus strand of VWZI01021438.1, from coordinate 29,581 downwards.
AATCAGAACCTTAAAAACTCTGAATTCATCTCATCTCCTCTTTTTTTAGTACCTTGATGACCTATGTTTTAACAGTAATCTTTTCCAACTCATGGCTTGTGTTTGACACCCTAACACTAATCATGCAAACAATTGTGGTGTTTTTTTCTTTACCTCAAGAAAGTAAACACTTTTTTTGCTCTTCACTGAATGTTTCCTCATAAGAGAATCACCAATTATTTTATCTGTATCTGGAAAATTCATGCACAGTATTGACTGCTCAAATGAGTAACTATATGGAGGTCACTCATTTGAAATTATTTTTGTCTTTAGTGAATGTGATGAATCCTATCCATACAGATGCCCTTTTGAGTGGAAAAAAACCCCCAAACCCTAAGTACAACAGTAGATTTAATAGGGTGAATATTTGTGATGATACTCTGCTCTTGTCAAACTCCACCTGGAGTACTGTGGGCAGTTCTGGAGACCCCAACAAAAGAAGGACATGGAACTGTTGGAGCAAGTCCAGGGGAGGGCCACGAAGATGCTCAAAGGGCTGCAGCACCTCTGTTATGAGGACAGGCTGAGAGAGTTGGGGCTTTTCAGTCTGGAGAAGAGAAGGCTTCAAGGAGACCTTATAGGAGCCTTCCAATATCTGAAAGGGGCCCAAAGGAGGGCTGGGGAGGGATTATTTACAAGGTCTTGTAATGAGAGGATGAGGGGTAATGGGTTTAAACTGGCAGAGGGCAGATTTAAATGGGATGTTAGGAGGAAGTTCTTCACAGTGAAGATAGTGAGACAGTGACATAGGTTGCCCAGGGAGGTTGTGGCTGCTTCCTCCCTGGAGGTGTTCAAGGCCAGGCTGGATGAGGTCTTGAGAGTGCTGATCTAGTGGGAGGTGTCCCTGCCTATGGTGTAGGGTTGGAACTGGATGATCTTTGAGGTCCATTCCAACCTAAACGACTCTATGATTCTCTGATTCTCTACTCACGAGAGCATGTGGCTGTTTGCCATTCCAGACACTGTCCATATGGGAAGGAGATTATGTAGGCATTGGAGTCCACGCATCGTTTTGTGCTGCTGCACCACATACATTCCATGCCGTTACTCGTGCAGTTGGCACAGGTTGTTCGCAGGGAACAGGGCTTTTTGCAGGGTCTGGCATTCTGGTTGGGACTGACTGTAATAAAGAATAAATAAATACATACATACATAAATAAATACATACGTACATAGATACATACACACTTAAATGAACTAACAAATATATAAACAAATAAATGAAATGAAGGGAAAAAAAAAACCAAACGCCCTCCCAGAAATATTTATCATTTTGAATTGTGATGGTTTGAAGCTGGTCCCCTAGCCTAATATTGAATTATAAACCAGAGTAGGAACTTTTGGAGTAAGATATAAATAAATAAAGAAGTTGGATACAGAAGAACAGTAATAGATCATTCCGTTGGATTGCTGATTAGGACACAGATTGCTGCACAAACTCTTCTGGCTACTTTTCCCTTCTTTGCTCTGGCTGCTGCTTTTGCTTGGCTTTGTACACAAGTTCAATCTCCTTTTTTTCTTGAATGTGATGGTTTAAGGCTTTTTTAAATACTCTAATGAGAGAATCACAGAATCAGCCAGGGTTGGAAGGGACCACAAGGATCATCTAGTTCCAACCCCCCTGCCATGCTCAGGGACACCTTACACTAGATTAGCAGGTATGATATTTGTCAGTAATATATGGGGGGGGTTTATTGTGTTATGATAGTGACTTTTAAAATGATTTAAATTACAAACCTATCCTCAGCTGCTCTCATGTTCCAAAGGTCTTTTGTTTCTCACTCGTATTCAGATTGGGTTTCTAACTGATGCAAAAGTAACAGCGTAAAGTTTAACATTACCCACAAATTAGAAATGCAAAATAGAATCATAGAATCAGTCAGGGTTGGAAGGGACCACAAGGATCATCCAGTTCCAACCCCCCACTGTCCTTCCCTGGGACACCCTACCCTAGATTAGCCTGCCCACAGCCTGATCCAGCCTGGCCTTAAACACCTCCAGGGATGTGGCCTCAACCACCTCCCTGAGTAACCTGTTCCAGGCTCTCACCACTCTCATGCTGAAAAACTTCCTCCTCACATCCAAACTGAATCTCCCCACCTCCAGCTTTGCTCCATTCCCCCTAGTCCTGGCACTACCTGAGACCCTAAAAAGTCCCTCCCCAGCATTTTTGTAGCCCCCCTTCAGATACTGAAAGGCCACAATAAGGTCACGTCAGAGCCTCCTCTTCTCCAATCTGAACAGCCCCAACTCTTTGAGTCTGTCCTTGTAGCAGAGGTGCTCCAGCCCTCTGATCATCCTTGTGGTCCTGATCATTGGTTGATCATTGGTCATAAAAGAATAATAATGATACAGTCTATATCATTCATTGGGTTGCTGAAAGTTATAAAAAGCCAACATATGAACAACTGATTTATTTTTGCTCTTGCGTGATAGATCTCTTCACTCCTTTCTCTAACCTCTTCCACTACCTAGGCTAACCAGATAAAATCTAAGCCCTGCTGGTTGTTTTCTGTATGGAAGAGAGCCAGGGTGGTGTTGAGCCTCTTCTGATTTTTGGAGTTTGGTTGTTGTTTTTTTTTTTTTTTGCCTGGGGCAGGGGTGGAGATTGTAAGCATACATTGTACATATGCCTGTAAATTTAGCTTTGCTGTAAATATAGCTTTGTCTTATTTCAAATCCACCTGAAATGGTCTGATAAATTTCAGTTAGAGTTAGGGAAAGTTCCCAACCTACTACACTTAATCACACATTCTATTAGAAAAAACCCTTGTCAAAGTGCATGTGGTTGCTTCCTAATTAGCTAGAAATAATTGCACCCAAACTTGTGTTGCAGAATATAAATATATTAGCATTTTCTAAAAATTAAGTAATACTCAGCACGAGCTATACTGTAGCTCTGAGAGTCCATTTAAACAATTTCACAAGCAAATTTATCAACATATTGATATAACAAATTTAATATTCATTGCCTAGTAATGTTAGCTTAGTTGTTTGCACATACATGACAGAAAATCAGAGAGCTGAAGCACCTCTCCTATGAGGAGAGACTGAGGGAGTTTGGGTTGTTCGGTCTGGAGAGAAGAAGAATCTGAGATCACCTTATTGTGGCCTTTCATTATCTTAAGGGGGCCTACAAGAAAGCTGGGGAGGGACTTTTGAGGATTTCAGGTAGTGATAGGACTAGGGGGAATGGAGCAAAGCGAGAAATCAGTAGATTCAGACTGGATGTTAGGAAGAAGTTCTTCACCATGAACGTGGTGAGACCCTGGAAGTGGTTGCCCAGGGAGATGGTGGAAGCCTCATCCCTGGAAGTGTTTAAGGCAAGGCTGGGTGAGGCTCTAGACAGCCTTATGTAGTGTGAGGTGTCCCTGCACATGGCAGGGGGGTTGGAACTGGCTGATCCTTGTGGTCCTTTCCAACCTCGACTGATTCTACGATAAAACACATCTCAAACTTCTCTAACACCCAGATTCTGGGAAAACATTAGCCTCATTGAACACCTCTGCAAATATTTCCAAGCTGCAAGGCATTTTTTTGTCACTGACTACTACTAATTTAGAAGAAACTTTCACAGAAGACTTCTGGTGGAATGTAAACTAAGCCACATAAAATAACTCACAAATAAATACTTGCCGCTTTATGAATATTGTCTTCTAAATCAAAAATCCTTTTTTTTTTTTTTTTTCATAGAAGTGATGTTGGGTTGTTTGGTGTTCTTTTTAAATTTTTTAAACCATATTGCCCAAAAATCCCTCTTAGCCAAATGAAAACCCAGACAGCTTGCTAACCATGACAGTAACAGCAACTGAGTTTAAGACAATGCTTACCAACAGGTTTCTCAACAGGTTGTTTTAGGAATATTGCCTTCTAAATTTAAAACTCCTGTTTTTGGTTTTTTTTTCATAAAAGTGGTGTTGGGTTATTTGGGTTGTTTTTGGTTTTTTTTTTTAAACCATACTGCCCAAAAATCCCTCTTAGCCAAATGAAAACCCAGACAGCTTGCTAACCATGACAGTAACAGCAACTGAGTTTAAGAGAATGCTTACCAACAGGTTTCTCAACAGGTTGTTTTAGGAATATTGCCTTCTAAATTTAAAACTCCTGTTTTTGTTTTTTTTTTCATAAAAGTGGTGTTGGGTTATTTGGGTTGTTTTTGGTTTTTTTTTTTTAACCATATTGCCCAAAAATCCCTCTTAGCCAAATGAAAACCCAGACAGCTTGCTAACCATGACAGTAACAGCAGCTGAGTTTAAGAGAATGCTTACCAACAGGTTTCTCACACACAAGCCCATCTGCCATCGCCGTGCAGGGATTGGCTTTCAGACCTGCCACCTCTGCTCTTTCTAGATAGGCACAGAAGCCAGAGTCATTTGGCTCTCCAGGCAGCCACTGCAGAGTTGTGTTGGTGAAAGGAGACATGTCATCCCACCCCCAGTAGGAGATGTTGATCTTGCGTAAACCTACCCAAGGGGAAATTTTCTATGAATCAGAATGGGGGGGGGGAACAAACAAACAAACAAACAATGACAACAAACAAACAAACAAAAAGCAAGATAATTAGTTAAAATGCCTCCTTGGTTCGGGAGATTCTTTTGTTAAAACATTTCAAAGAATAGCTCACATCCTTAGACAACTGACCCTGGTTTTCTTATTCTTTCACCTCATCAGTTGTTGTCCGGTCTTGTAGTGACAGGACAAGGGGGAATGGGTTTAAATTGGCAGAGGGGAGATTTAAACAGGACTTTAGGAAGAAGTTCTTCACAGTGCAGGTGGTGAGGCACTGGAACAGGTTGCCCAGGGAGGTTGTGGCTGCTCCCTCCCTGGATGTGTTCAAGGCCAGGCTCGATGAGGTCTTGAGCGACCTGATCTAGTGGGAGGTGTCCCTGCCTGTGGCGGGGGGTTGGAACTGGCTGATCTTTGAGGTCTCTTCCAACCTAGACCATTCTATGATTCTATGATTCATATGGTTTGCCCATACTTGTCTGGCACAGGTCTTAACAGGATGGACAAACCTTGACATCAATTCCTGAGGCCTTCAAGTGCAGAGAAAACAAATCCTCAGTTGGCTGATAGCCCAAGATAAGGAATTCTCAAGTCTCCCTATGACATGACCAAAATTAACCCTCAAGAAGACAAAGACATTTGAATAAGAAACAACTGGAGAGTTCAAAAACAAAGGGAAGGAGCCAGGGGTTTAGATTCTTAGCAACTGTTAAGCAAACAAACCAGAGCAGACGGCAGAGACTCTTGAATTTCAATTTGAATCTTAAAGATGTTAGGATGAGCTGGGGAGTGTGAAGAATTAGCTGCCCTTAGGACACCCATGCAAATCCAAAGAGGTAAGCAACATGAATGCTGTCTAGGTGAGAAAAGTCTCCAAGCCTAAACTGTTGATGGACAGGTTAACTTAGAACCAGACAATGCATATACATGACCAGCTATATAATTCATAACCTAATGTAAAATAAGCCTCAATGCTGTCATCATCCACCTGCCAGGAAAGGAAGCCATAATTACAAAGCCTATTTAAAATACATAAGGACTTCTCTTTAAACACAGCCAACATTTATATTGTCATCATCCAGTAAATCACTTGGACACTTTTTTTTTCCAGAGAAGGCATCAGCAAAAATACAGAGCAATCAATTATTTATGCAACATTGGTGGTGTAGTTTATCTTTAAATGTGTCTTACAGAAGGATCAGGAAGCGTAAGACAATGAACTGACCTGGTGCAGACAAAACTAAATTAAGCTTGCATCAGAAAAATGCCAATTCCATTTCTCCTTTTCCAACTCTCCCAAGAAATAATTTGAGGCCTTGAGCGACCTGTTCTAGCAGGAGGTGTCCCTGCCTATGGCACAGGGGGGTTGGAACTGGATGAGCTTTGAGCTCTCTTCCAACCTAAACCATTCTATGATTCTATGACCTGTTCTAGTGGGAGGTGTCCCTGCCTATGGCACAGGGAGGTTGGAACTGACTGAGCTTTGAGGTCCCCTCCAACCTAAACCATTCCATGATAGAAGTCACAGAGGCTTTACTCCTAAGAATTACAAGTTGCTAGCCAAACTCCTACTCCCTTGCTCTTACTTCAAAATTAACCTGTTGTATTGGATGCACAGCAATTTTCCAAAGCATTCATATCAATACCACCATGAAACAGCGAAGCTTGTTAATTCTGAGCATTAAGGTCAGCATCCTATTTTCATGGCTTCTACTCAGGCCAGTGAGACTTGGTGGTGCACTCCTGACAACACATTAACACCCTGCACCTGCTGTTCTAGGGGCAACCAAATCTGAAAACTGCTTTCAGTATGGGGCTCCCCAGTTTCAGAGGGACAGGGATCTGCTGGAGAGGGTGCAGCAGAGGGCTGTGAGGATGCTGAGGGGACTGCAACAATGCCTGGGGAGAAGAGGCTGAGGGACTTGGGGCTGCATAATCTAGAGAAGAGAAGACTGAGAGGGGATTTAATCACTGTTTATAAATATCTGAGGGCTGAGGGTCAGGAGAGGGGTCAGACTCTACTCATTTTCTCCCTGGGATAGGACAAAGAGCAATGGATGGAATGGGCTGCACAGGGAGGTGGTGGAGTCCCCATCCCTGGAGGTGTTTAAGAGGAGGCTGCATGAGGCACTTAGTGCCATGGGTTAGTTAATTAGAAGGGTTAGGTGACAGACTGGACTCAATTATCCTAGAGGTCTTTCCCAACCTGATTAATTCCATGATTCTGTGAAAACCAAGACAAAGAGGTGCTCCTTAGAGTGCCAGGAGCAAAAGAACCTCAAGAGCCTTTGGAGTACAGCAGTTTCCTCAATACCTGATGAGTATTTTTCAAATGCCTTCAGCACACAACAAGAACAACTGCAGCAACAGATGTTTGTCTCCTATTTAGAGCTTTAAAGGACATTGTTTAGCTCCATCAGTTTTTGGCCAAGCTGGGAAGCAATGCAATGGGGGCAGGAGTCTCTCTGTGCATTCATTATCTGAAACCTATGGAGTAGGCAGGTCTGAAACAATGCCACATCTGGCTACAGCCACACCAGTGGGCCTTGTGACTAAAAAGAAAGAGATATTAAAGCAAATCAAAGAGGAGAGCCTTTCATGTCAGCTCTGCATTCAACAGTGAGAGAGCAGAGGGCTTTTTTTTTTTTTTCAAGAAGTGAGCAACCACAAGCTTGCCAATGCAAAGATGTTAACAGCTGAGGCAGTGACAGCTTCACAGCAAAACCCAGGGCCTCTCTGACACCATTCACTTAATTATTTTCTTTATTGTAAGTCTTTAGACTCTAAAACAGCTTGAACTTGAGGAAACTCCTGTTTTCTGTCATTTGGCAACTCATAACCCGCGGGGCTGTTTCATTTAGGATAGAATGTTAGAAAGGTGATCAACAGTAAATCACTGCACTGCCCACTTAAAAAAGCCTCATAAAGTGAAGAGTTGGAAAGCAGGGACAATGCATGTGAAAACAGAGGGGAGGAGATGATTTGCTGCTTGTGGCAGAGGACTGCAAGTTAATACATCTGGGTTCCATTCCATAGGTTGAATGGGAACAGCACCACGTGCTTCACAGAAGTGAAAAGCAGTTTTATTCAGCAGCCTTCAGAAAAAAACATTTTGAGATTCCAATATATGGAAATTACCACTGGGGTGTTGCTTTACTTTGCAAACTATTTTATGAAACAAAAAATGATTCTGCCCCTTTACTCTGCTCCTCAGACCCCACCTGGAGTACTGTGTGCAGTTCTGGAGCCCCCAGCACAAGAAGGACATGGAACTGTTGGAGAGAGTCCAGAGGAGGGCCACAAAGATGATCAGAGGGATGGAGCAGCTCTGCTGTGAGGACAGGCTGAGGGAGTTGGGGCTTTTCCGCCTGGAGAAGAGAAGGCTTCAAGGAGACCTTATAGCAACCTACCAGTATCTGAAGGGGCCTACAGGAGGGGTGGGGAGGGACTGTTCACAAGGTCTTGTAATGACAGGATGAGGGGGAATGGGTTCAAACTGGCAGAGAGGAGATTTGAACGGGATGTTAGGAGGAAGTTCTTCACAGTGAGGGTGACGAGACACTAGAACAGGTTGCCCAGGGAGGTTGTGTCTGCTCTCTCCCTGGATGTGTCCAAGGCCAGGCTGGATGAGGTCTTGAGGGACCTGATCTAGTGGGAGGTGTCCCTGCCTATGGCACAGGGGGGTTGGAACTGGATGATCTTTGAGGTCTCTTCCAACCTAAACCATTCTATGATTCTATGAAAAGCAATAGATTGAACAAAAACATAGCACCTTACTCCCTTGAAGTTGCAGTGAAAACCATCCAGTGTTTTTTTCCTATGACCACATTAAAAGTCAGGCTCCCAAAAGAGAATGATTCCCTACATAAACACCAACATCTTCATTTTCTGACCAGGCAACAGACACACTTCAAATTCTGCCTTCCCCCAGTCTCTTAATTCAGTGCCTGAACTTCAATATTGACATTGGAAAATTCCAATCTTTGAGTGCTTACAAATTCAAGGCTACTAAATACTATTTTGCACCCACGCTCCAGGTAAGTGTCCTCATTAACATACCTCACAAGAAACCGAAAATCCACAAATCAATTCAGCTTTGCTTCAGCTAATCAACAAGGTTTGCTTTTTTTCTTAAGTTGGAAAAGGTCTGGATTAAAATACTGACAGCTCATACACCAGGTCTCACAGAATTTGAAGTCCACTAATAGCTTCATCCATAGGCTGAATTTCATCTCTTCTCTTTTGCATAGTAATGCCTGAATTGTGGTCTCCCAGTGTGACACAATTGCTTGTCATGAAGCAACCAGAGAAGACTTCCAGGAGACCTTATAGCAGCCTTCCAGTATCTGAAGGGGCTACAAGAAGGCTGGGGAGGGACTGTTCACAAGGTCTTGTAATGAAAGGATGAAGTTTAAAGTAGCAGAGGGGAGACTGAGACTGGATGTTTGCAGTGAGGGTGGTGAGACACTGACACAGGTTGCCCAGGGAGGTTGTGGCTGCTTGGAGGGAGGGACTTGGGAGGGACTATTGACAAGGTCCTATAATGACAGCACAAGGAATGGGTTTAAAGTGGCAGAGGGGAGATTGAAACTGGATGTTAGGAGGAAGTTGTTTGCAGTGAGGGTGATGAAACACTGGCACAGGTTGCCCAGGGAGGATTTGTGATCTTTGACCATATTCTGTGTTTCTGTGCTCCATGGTCTCCCTGGAGGTTATCAAGGCCAGGTTGGATGAGGTCTTGAGCGACCTGATCTAGTGGGAGGAGTCCCTGCCTATGGCACAGGGGGATTGGAACTGGCTGAGCTTTGAGATCCCTTCCAACCTAAACCATTCTATGATTCATGTGCACCTTGTCCAGAAAAAAAAGGGTATTGATTTGCATTTGCATAAGAGTAAAAGCCCACACAGAGAAACTTTGGGATGTGCTGCATACTCACATTCAAGCAATAGTATTAATTTTATTTAAAACTTTACCCTTTTGTATTTTTTAAACAATTTTTTTTCCCTACAATGATACCACACTAACTTAGAAACATTGAAGAACATCTAATTGTCATATAATGTGTCTGTGGTGTAAACTAAGACCCATTACCTGTATAAACAATAAGAAATTTTAACTGTGTGCTTGAGAATGACATCAAGAACATCACAGAATATCAGGGGCTGGAAGGGACCTCCAAAGCTCATCCAGTACAACCAGCCCTGCCAGAGCAGGACCTCCTAGACCAGACCACACAGGAACACATCTTCTGGCAGGTTTGGAATATCTCCAGAGAGGGAGACTCCACAACCCCCCGGGAAGCCTGTTCCAGGGTTCTGTCACCCTCACAATTTAAAAATTCCTCCTCATGTTTCCATGGAACTTCCTATGGCTCAGCTTCCACCCATTGCCCCTTGTCCTGTCCCTGGGCATCACTCAGCAGAGCCTGGCTCCAGCCTCCTGCCTCTCACCCTGCACACATTGATAACCATTGCTGAGGTCACCTCTCAGGCTCCTCTTCTCCCAGCAGCACAGCCCCAGCTCCCTCAGGCTCTCCTAACAGAGCAGTTCCATTCCCTTCAGCATCTTCGAGGCTCTGTGCTGGACTCTCTCCCTCAGCACATTTTCCTCTTGAACTGGGGGCCCAGAACTGGACACAATATTCCAGATGTGGCCTCAGCAGGGCAGAGCTGAGTGGCAGGAGAACCTCTCTCAACCTACTATCCACAGCCCTTCTTATACACCCCAAATGGCATTGGCCCTCCTGGCCATAAGAGCACATTGGTGGTTTAGACTGACTGTGCAGTCAGGTCTGCCTCATCCACCGAGTCAGACAGCCTGGAGAGCATGCACAAAGAAAAGTTCAGCTAAAGGCCACAGGAAGGAAAAGGACAGACAAACACCCCTAGACCACCAGGGGACCAGCATGCGTGCAGGAGATTTACGTCCCTAACTGCTTCCATGAACTGATAGAAACATGCTAATCACTTCTGGGAAAAATGATTATGTACAAGAAGTAAGCAGATACTCTCTGAATGTTACCAGCTCGGGTACAGACGCAGATGGAGCAATCCCCTCTGTGCCTACTTCCTAACACCTCATTGCTCTTAAGCACTTCTCTTGCCGTATTTGGTAAGGGCAACACTTTCCCTGCTTTCCTGCAGAATTACCACGGCAAAACTGTAAATCTTGAAACAACAGAGATGTCAAAAGGGATCTTGCTAATACAGGAGCACAGCCCCAAGAGGAGAGGCTGAGGGAGCTGGGGGTGTGCAGCCTGCAGAAGAGGAGGCTCAGGGCAGAGCTCATTGCTCTCTGCAGCTGTCTGGAGGGAGGTTGTGGCCAGCTGGAGTTGGGCTCTGCTGCCAGGCAACCAGCAACAGAACACAGGACACAGCCTCAAGCTGTGCCAGGTCAGGTTCAGGCTGGATGTTAGGAGGAAGTTGTTGGCAGAGAGAGTGATTGGCATTGGAATGGGCTGCCCAGGGAGGTGGTGGAGTCCCCATGGCTGGAGGTGTTTAAGAGGAGTCTGGATGGAGCACTTAGTGCCATTGGCTTGGGCTGGGTGCTAGGTCAGACTGGATGATCTTGGAAGTCTCTTCCAACCTGGCTGATTTTGTGATTCTGGGGGTATTTCAAGTTTAAATTTCTCCTGAAGTAGCAGTTTAAAGTGGATGTTAGGAAGAAGTTCTTCACAGTGAGGGTGGTGAGACAGTGGCACAGGTTGCCCAGGGAGGTTGTGGCTGCTCCCTCCCTGGATGTGTTCAAGGCCAGGCTGGATGAGGCCCTGAGCAACCTGTTCTAGTGGGAGGTGTCCCTGCCTATGGCACAGGGGGGTTGAAACTGGCTGAGCTTTGAGCTCCCTTCAACCTAAACCATTCTATGATTCCATAAGGCACACTGTTACCAGCTGGGTGGGAGGAAATGAAATCTAGTTGTCTGTTCAAATTCTACAGCACTACTTCGAGGTGGGGGGGAAATTATAAAAAACAAAATCCTTCAGCTTCTTAGGTGGGCACATCTGTCCCCATAAACAACACACTCCACCCCACCCAGAAAAACAATAGAAAGTTAGTTTTGTTGTAATCAATGCAGCATCATGTTTTGTGTTTAAGCTATTAAAATGACACAGTGAAGTTTTGTGCAGAAGAGAATCACAGAATGGTTTAGGTTGGAAGAGACCTCAAAGCTCATCCAGTTCCAACCCCCTGTGCCATAGGCAGGGACACCTCCCACTAGAACAGGTCGCTCAAGACCCTCATCCAGCCTGGCCTTGAACACCTCCAGGGAGGGAGCAGACACAACCTCCCTGGGCAACCTGTTCCAGTGCCTCACCACCCTCACTGTGAAGAATTTCTTCCTAACATCCCATTCAAATCTCCCCTCCACCAATTTGAACCCATTCCCCCTCGTCCTGTCATTACATGACCTTGTGAACAGTCCCTCCCCAGCCCTCCTGTAGCCCCTCTCAGATACTGGAAGGTTGCTATAAGGTCTCCTGGCAGCCTTCTCTTCTCCAGGCTGAAAAGTCCCAACTCTCTCAGCCTGTCCTCATAGCAGAGGTGCTCCAGCCCTCTGATCATCTCTGTAAGAGGTCTAAAAAAATAATCGATGACAGGCTTGAAAAATATTTAGGAGAATCAGGGAAGGCACTAAAATGACTTGCTGATAGTTGTTTTGCACAGGTGTAGATGTATTCTCATGTGGAAGATAACAGCAGCTAGAAATCAGTAGAGAAGGAAATTCGAGTCTGAAACTGCTGGAGAAAGAAATTTTGGGTTAAGGATTGACTGAGAGTAACTCTGAAATATTAGGAAGAAAACTCTTTGTCTGTCTGAGTTTGCTGGCAGCCAGACAAGAAAAGCTCAGTACACCATTCAGAAATAAGCAGGCAAACATCAGACAAAACACATCCCTCCTGGTTTCTCCTCATCTATATATCAACCTGAAATAATCCATGCATTTCATCATAGAATGGGTTAGGTTGGAAGGGAGCTCAAAGCTCAGCCAGCTCCAACCCCCCTGTGCCATAGGCAGGGACACCTCCCACTTGAACAGGTTGCTCAAGGACTCATCCAGCCTTGCCTCGAACACCTCCAGGGAAGGAGCAGCCACAACCTCCCTGGGCAACCTGTGCCAGTGTCTCACCACTATAATTTTTACTAACAAAAAAAAAACCAAAACCCCACACCCAAAAAAACCCCAACAAACTAGTAGTTTGCCTATAAATTTAAACTCAAGTTTGCACACTCATTCTAACTCTGTGATTTACAAGGATGTCTTTTACTCTCAGACAAGGTCAGGTAGCGTTGCCTATCTGTGGTCTAAAAGTTGTTGCTTAAATTAATAGAAGAGCTTTTAGAATTAATAGAAGACTTCATTACTCTAGCAAGATTATAAAACATTTGATAAACACCACTTAGTATTTAATAGAATCATAAGCATCAGCAAGGGACCACAAGGATCAGCCAGTTCCAACCCCCCTGCCATGCCCAGGGACACCCTACCCTAGAGCAGGCTGCCCACAGCCTCTGCCAGCCTGGCCAAAAACACCTCCAGGGATCTGGCCCCAAACACCTCCCTGCAGGGGCAACCCATTCCAGCCTCTCACCACTCTCATGCTCAACAAAATCCTCCTCACATCCAATCTGAATCTCCCCACCTCCAGCTTTGCTCCATTCCCCCCAGTCCTGTCACTACCTGAGAGCCTAAAAAAATCCCTCCCCAGATTTTCTGTAGCCCCCTTCAGATCCTGGAAGGCCACGAGAAGGTCACCTGGGAGCCTCCTTTCCCTCCCTCATTTATTTTTCTGTATTACAAGTCACTCCAGGATTCCTTCAGTTCTAGAAATCACTGAACCAAGGCCTCTTTCCCTCCTCACTTCATGGTGGATTTCTGATGGGACATTTGTGGACATAGAGATAAGGCAGGATCCCAGGAGAGAAGCCATGGGTGCAATTCAGGAACAGGAACCACAGCTTGTGATAGACCAAGCCTTGGCCTTCTGAGACAGTGCTTTCAGATCCATTACAACAGCCAAACATAAGCAGATTAATCTGTTTCTTGGAGACAAAATATTTTCCTTCAGCCCTTTCCAACCATTCTGGCAAATATCAGTTGTTTCGGTTTGGGTTTTGCTTTCTTCTTTAGTTTAAAGTTTAAAGTTGGGGTTTTTTTGTTTTTAAGTTACATAAATAGTCTAAATATCATATTTAAGAAGCCAACATATTCCCTGGTAATATTTTAAACGTCTCTCACACGTTCCCCACCTCCTTTAATTAAAAATACAACTTAAAAAAAATCAAACGAGCTACATTTAATTGATGTTAACAAGCTGACAGCTGTGCAGGAAATCCAGAGTCCTAAAGAAGCTTTACCCCAAATCACTATTTTTAGAACTTAATCTTTCCTTCCAGTCACAGGAATTAAGAGATGCTAATGATTCCTTTTCCAGCTTGGTCTGCATCCATTTAATAGCAACAAAGAAACAAACATGAGGGCATTGAAGCACAGAACTCTGAAGAGTCCACAAAAAACAGCAAACAGTGAAAAAGAGAGAGGGAAATATTACAGCAGCTGCACTGTATCATCCAAAAGAGCAAAGACAGCTACAAAGTGGTTTTCATAGAATCATAGAATGGTTTAGGTTGGAAGAGACCTTAAATATCATCCAGTTCCAACCCCCCTGTGCCATAGGCAAGGACACCTCCCACTAGAACAGGTCGCTCAAGACCTCATCCAGCCTGGCCTTCAACACATCCAGGGAGGGAGCAGCCACAACCTCCCTGGGCAACCTGTTCCAGTGTCTCATCACCCTCACTGTGAAGAATTTCTTCCTAACATCCCGTTCAAATCTCTCCTCTGCCAGTTTGAACCCATTCCCCCTCGTCCTGTCATTACAAGACCTTGTGAACAGTCCCTCCCCAGCCCTCCTGTAGGCTCCCTTCAGATACTGGTAGGTTGCTATAAGGTCTCCTGGAAGCCTTCTCTTCTCCAGGCTGAAAAGCCCCAACTCTTTCAACCTGTCCTCATAGCAGAGCTGCTGCAGCCCTCTGATCATCTTTGTGGCCCTCATCTGGACTCTCTCCAGCAGTTCCATGTCCTTCTTGTGCTGGGGGCTCCAGAACTGCACACAGTACTCCAGGTGGGGTCTGACAAGAGTAGAGTAAAGGGGCAGAATCCCCTCCCTTGCCCTGCTGGTAATGCCTCTCTTGCTGCAGCCCAGCACACAGTTGCTGTCTGGGCTGTGTGTGCACACTGCAGGCTCATGTTGAGCTTCTCATCCACCCAGACCCCCAGGTCCTTTTCCCCAGAGCTGCTCTCCAGCCACTCACCACCCGGCCTGGATTTGTGCTTGGGATTGCAGCGACCCAGGTGCAGGACCTTACACTTGGCCTTGTTAAATTTCATGAGGTTAGCCTGGGATTTCATGAGGTTAGCCTGGTGAGCCCAGTTTCAGATGCTTCAACACAACCAAATACTGACTCTAGCCACACGATGCCATTCATTGCATTAGGTACTCAGGTAAATTTAGTGTGGAAAGACCTTCTGCATGCTGCTCTGAGTGACAAACTCATCACCAGGTCATTCACAAACTGGCAATTTGCCCACAGGTGTCTCAGGATTTGGTTTTGGACTGAGATATGCACACATCTTGTCTGTCTTCATACAGAAGAATCACACAATCATGCAGGTTGGCAAAGCCCCTCAGGATCACCAAGTTCAACCTAGAACCCTACTCTACAAGATTCACCACCCTGAAATACATCCAGGCTGGGTGACTCCACCACCTCCCTGGGCAGCTCATTCCAGTCCCTGATAACTCTCTCCAGGGAAAACTTTTTCCTCCTGTCCAATCTAAACTTCGTCAGTCTCAGCTTGAGGCCATTCCCCCTTGTTCTGTCTCCAGTTCCCTGTGAGCAGAGCCCAGCAGCAGCCTCTCCACAATGTCCCTTCAGGTAGCTGCAGACAGCAATGAGGTCTGCCCTCAGCCTCCTCTTCCTCACACTAACCATCCCTAGCTCCCTCAGTCGGTCTCCATCAGATTTCTTCTCCAGGCCCTTCCCAAGCTTCTTTGCCCGACTCTGGACGCACTCCAGCACCTCCACATATTTCTTGTATTGCAGTGGCCAAAACTGAACACAGTATGATGAGAGGCTAAGTGCAGGGTTCTACACTTTGGCCACAACAAGCCCAGGAAGTGCTACAGGCTGGGGACAGAGTGGCTGAGAGCAGCCAGGCAGAGAGGGACCTGGGGGTGCTGGGAGATAGGAGCTGAACAGGAGCCAGCAGTGTGCCCAGGTGGGCAGCAGAGCCAATGGCATCCTGGGCTGGAGCAGGAGCAGTGTGGGCAGCAGGAGCAGGGAGGTTATTCTGCCCCTGTGCTCAGCACTGCTCAGCACACACCTTGAGTGCTGTGTCCAGTTCTGGGGCCCTCAATTGAAGAGAGATGTTGAGGTGCTGTAAGGTGTTGAGAGAAGGGCAGCAAGGCTGGGGAGGGGCCTGGAGCACAGCCCCAAGAGGAGAGGCTGAGGGAGCTGGGGGTGTGCAGCCTGCAGAAGAGGAGGCTCAGGGCAGAGCTCTTTGCTCTCTGCAGCTGTCTGGAGGGAGGTTGTAGCCAGCTGGGGTTGGGCTCTATTCCCAGGCAGCCAGCAACAGAACACAGGACACAGCCTCAAGCTGTGTCAGGGCAGGTTGAGTCTGGATGTTAGGAGGAAGATCTTGACAGAGAGAGTGATTGGCATTGGAATGGGCTGCCCAGGGAGGTGGTGGAGTCCCCATCCCTGAAGGTGTTCAAGAAACATCGGGAAGAGTGCTGGGTGCTCGGTTGGGCTGGATGATCTTGGAGGTCTCTTCCAACCTGGCTTATTCTGTTCTAGAGAGAATGTAATTTTCTGCTCAGCTATCACCCCTTACACATAGCTAGGAAAAAAAAAAACCAGAGTGAGATGACAGCCAGGAGTGGATACATAGCATCACAACTCAAAGAACTCCAGCAACTGAGACATGCCATTTTCTCCTCCAAGTTCCTGCATCATGATTGCCCCTGCTGAGAAGCTCTAAAGCAGCCATTTCAGCTGGAATGAGACAAAAGTTCTCAAAACAATAAAGCCAAAACACTTTCTGGAGGTCCCAGAAACGGTAATGTCATCTTGGGAGAATGCAAGGAGTTCCAGACAGTCACATTTAGGATATTCCCAACATTGAACTTGTGTGCAGGTAGGGGAGGGACATGACAGTGGAAGCACCTTTAAAAGGAACAGATACAGGCAACATAGCAGTAAAACGTGGTTGTGTCTTAATTCACCTTTATGCTATCACAGGCTGGCTCAGAAAGCCTTTGGTGAGAGATTAGCAGAGCCAAGATAATGATGTTAATTATTCAGCCATTTATAGGAAAGAACAGAACACGCCTTCAGCAAGGACAGATGAAACCACAGCTGAATGAGGTTTTTTTGCTTAACATGTGTGTCTCAAAAACTCCACCTCCTCTCTATCTGAGGCACCTGGAGCTTATCACCAAAGGATATGTTCTCAAGGTGGAAAATGCCTGAAGGAGGCCTGCTATCAGGGCTGGCATCTTTCCCACCTCCTTAGCTGGGATGACAACGGTGAAGAGCAGCACACTCACTGCTGATTGCAGAAGACAACAGAAAGCAACAGAGCCCCAAGTTATAACCCCAGGCCGATAAGCCATTTTATGGAGTTATAAATATATTTCAATTGGATTAATTTCCTCAAAGCCATAAAAATCAGAAGGGGCAAGACAAAGTAGGCATTGCAGAGAAGCCTCCTTAAAGGGGAGAGCCTTTCCCTAAACAGCGTTAGGGCTTTTTTTACTGTGAATAGCATTTTATTCCATCATGTTGCTGGCACTAAACATCTGAGAGAATGAGCTCACCTTCTTCGGGGAAATTAAGAGCTGCATTAAGCAGGGTTCTTTACACGTTTCACAGATTAAGGACTGGCAAACATGTTCCTTGGATGTTTAAATTACCCAACGCAGCAGGGGATCCAAAAGCCTCATCATTTCCTGAAACAGGCTTCAGCACTCCTGAGCTAATCCTTGAATCTCAGTGAACTTGAAACACTATTTTAGGGCTGTTTAGGACAAAGAATATCTTCCAGGCAGGTGGCTAGAACGAAACAGAACAAGCAAGCTCTACTGGAATGCAACAACATTATATATATATATATTATATATATATATATAATTATAGTCAGGTAACC
>VWZI01021438.1:0-11145 GCA_013396835.1 Psilopogon haemacephalus | reverse complement strand
GGTTGGAACTGGATGATCTTTGAGGTCTCTTCCAACCTAGACCACTCTATGATTCTATGATATATATATATATATAAAAAATATTTGGTAGAGAGATGCCAAGGCTGTGCCCTTCACAGGCACCAAGCTTGTTCTGTGCACAGCCCAAGCTAAACACAACATGGCATGACTGCTCCTAAGTTACCTTAAAACAGAAATGCAACAAAAATGTTTCCTAGCTGCCTGAAAACCCAAAGCACTGGCATGAGGGATTTTTTTCTATTGCAGCTCTATCATGCTGCATTTTTGCCAAAACAAAATCATTTTCCACAAAGAAACCCCAACAAACATTTAATATGTTTACCTGTTCTTTTGTTTAGGTTTAAATAAATTAAATTATAGAATGGTTTAGGTTGAAAGGGACCTCAAAGCTCAGCCAGTTCCAACCCCCCTGTGCCATAGGCAGGGACACCTCCCACTAGAACAGGTCACCAAAGGCCTCATCCAGCCTGGCCTAGAACACATCCATGGAGGGAGCAGACACAACCTCCCTGGGCAACCTGTGCCACTGTCTCACCACCCTCACTGCAAACAACTTCCTCCTAACATCCTGTTTCAGTCTCCCCTCTGACACTTTAAACCTCATCCTGTCACTGCAAGACCTTGTCAATAGTCCCTCCCCAGACCTCCTGGAGCCCCCTTCAGATCCTGCAAGGCCACTCCAAGGTCTCCTGGAAGCCTTCTCTTCTCCAGGCTAAAAAGTCCCAACTCTCTCAGCCTGTGCTCATAGCAGAGCTGCTGCAGCCCTCTCAGCTGCATCTTGGTGGCCTCCTCTGCACTGGCTCCACCACTTGCATGTGCTGCTTGTGCTGGGGGCTGCAGAGCTGCAGACAGTGCTGCAGGTGGGGTGTGAGGAGAGCAGAGCCAAGGGGCACAATCCCCTCCCTTGCCCTGCTGCCCACAGCTTCTCTTGCTGCAGCCCAGCACACAGTTGCTGTCTGGGCTGTGTGTGCACACTGTTGGCTCATGTTGAGCTTCTCATCCACCCAGAGCCCCAGGTCCTGTTCTTCAGGGCTGCTCTCCCAGATGAAAACACTTTGTCTGGGATAGAAGTGGATAAACAAACATCTACAAATGGGAGGTTTTCATTAACCTGTTTGCCAATTTTTTTTTTCCCTCATCAGACCCTTACTGCTCTCTAAAATGTTAAATTCTTTCTGAGCTGCATTTATCTCTTCTGCCCAGGGAGGTTGTGGCTGCTTCCTCCCTGGATGTGTTCAAGGCCAGGCTGGATGAGGTCTTGAGCATCCTGTTCTAGTGGGAGGTGTCCCTGCCTATGGCACAGGGGGGTTGGAACTGGATGAGCTTTGAGGTCTCTTCCAACCTAAACTGTTCTATGATTCTATGATACACACAGCACATCACTTTGTGTTTCGTGTGCACAAAGCACTGTGCTATGTGCAGATTATCTTCTCTTTTTTAGTCTTCTGTTTTTTAGTAACTTCTTGAAGAGGGATCTTCCATCTCTGTTCTACCTTGTAAACACCAAGCATTTTCCGGAACCCGTAGGCAGACCTTAAGGTTCTGTACCATTTTGGAAAGCTTTCCGATTTATATTTAAACATAAAATAGCAGCCAAGGTCAAAATAATTATTTAAAAAAGAATCCTTAGAACATAAAATATCTCAGAAATGAAAGAGACATGACAAACAGGGCAAGCCCAGCTCCAAAACCTAACAGATTTATAAACACTTCTGCTAGCCAGGGAAGTCTGGAAAGTTTGGACACCTTCTGATGAAGAGATTGTATTTTCTGTTATTAATTTGGCACTGCAATTAGATTAGTACATCCCCTGGCAAAGCATCACCAAAAGAATTTTCAAACTAACATAAATCTCAAGTGAATTCCCAGCACAGTTACAAACAACAAACAGCAGAGTGTTGTCAAACCATGGTCAGATGATGCTGAGCTAGTCTGACAAAGATGCATGGATCATTTAAAACAGACATACATTTGCAACTCCTGTTTCACTGTTTCCATTTTTTTCCCCCCTTTAGTTCCCATTTCAAAGTAAAGCAAATGATTCTTTTTTTTTTTTTTTAGTAGGTATAGTCCTATGGTTTTGATTAATATTATGAATTAGCACAAATGGCATTGACGATGTAGTTCTCCTCCCGAGTTTAAAACGGAACTGAATGTGAAAAGTCATCACTTAAAATTGCATCTCCAAAATGAGTGTCTGCTGCTGTTTTCTGGGATCTTACCCTCTTTATGCAGTAGGATTTAAAATTTGTGTCCTTTGAAAGCAACCAATGCCACACCAATGAGGTGAGGTCATAGAAGATCATTGAATCAGCCAGGTTGGAAGAGACCTCCAAGCTCATCCAGTCCAACCTGGCACCCAGCCCTAGCCAATGGCACTAAGTGCCCCATCCAGGCTCTGCTTGAACACCTGCAGGGATGGGGACTCCACCACCTCCCTGGGCAGCCCATTCCAATGCCAATCACTCTCTCTGCCAGCAACTTCCTCCTAACATCCAGCCTACACCTCCCCTGGCACAGCTTAAGGCTGTGTCCCCTCATTCTGTTGCTGGTTGCCTGAGTGAAGATCCCAACCCCACCTGGCTACAACCTTCCTTCAGGTAGCTGTAGACAGCAATGAGGTCAACCCTGAGCCTCCTCTTCTCCAGGCTAAACAACTCCAGCTTCCTCTGCCTCTCCTCATAGGTCTTGTGCTCCAGGCCCCTCACTAGCAATACCTCCCTTGAATTGAGGTGTGTCTGCACAAACTATTTCACAACTCCACCAGACTAGAGATTAAGAACTGTGATCCTTCACTCCATCTCCTTAACAAGGGGTGACCAAAATGCAGCTACCTCAGAAAAAACAGGTCCTGATGAAAAGAGCAACAGAAAGTATTTTGCATTCTTATTCACTGTGATGATAGTGTAGGGTTTGCCTTTTTTCTGAAGTGACATCTGAAGCCTGTATGGGACACAAGAGCCTCACATTTGTCTGTTCAACAGTTTAGGTTTGCAATACAGCAAATAATCCAGGCAAGAAGCACAAAATATCTTTTATTTTTCCTTCCTTGGAGCCTTTGCTCTTCAGTAAAAGTTTTACAGCAGTCATTTTTATCTCAGACACGAACAGATACTCTAAGCAAACACTGTGACTTCTACATACATCTTATAACTGAAAGGAGTCTTGTGGTCACCTGGGTAACTGCTTTTAGTAGAGGAATATTCAGAAGCTCTACTAATTACTTAAGGAACATGAATAAAGGCTACATCAACCCCAAAAATTTCAAGTTATTAATACAGCAGAAATGATAACCTGGCCATAGATGTGCAAGTGTCTGTGTGTATATATGTGCATGTTTTCCACCTTATTTAGTATTGCATACTGTTCAAGAATACAGAATTATATTCATAAGAAGTACACAGAGCTGTTGCAGTGAGTCCAAAGGAGGTCCATAAAGTGACCCAAGGGCTGGAATAGCTCCGCTGTGAGGGTAGGCTGAAGGAGCTGGGGGTGCTCAGCCTAGAGAACACTCCAGAGGGGACCTCTGAGCTGCCTTCCAATGCCTGAAGGGATCCTACAGGAAGGTTGCAGAAGGTCTTTTCCAAAGGGTGTCTAGCAATAAGACAAAGGGGAATGGTTTTAAGTTGAGGGAAGGTAGGTTTCGACTGCATTTTAGGAAGAAGCTTCTCACCTTGAGGGTGGTGGGACTCTGGAATAGGCTGCCCAGGGAGGCTGTGATGCCTCATCACCAAGAGTTGGACAAGGCCTTGAGCATCAGGGTCCCAGAGACCTCTCAACTAGACTTGCCAGGTCTCTGTGCCCCTGATGGGGAGGCTGGACTAGATTATCTCCAAGACCCCTTCCAACCTAAGCCATTCAATTATTCTATTATTACTTTTGAAAGTTAGTCAAAACTGTGAGCTACGAGAAGGCTGAAGTGGAACTGGATGATCTTTGAGGTCCCTTCCAACCTAAACCATTCTATTCTACTCCCCTCCTGGAGTACTGTGTGCAGTTCTGGAGCCCCCAGCACAGGAAGGACATGGAACTGTTTGTTGGAGAGAGTCCAGAGGAGGGCCACAAAGATGATCAGAGGGATGGAGCACCTCTGCTATGAGGACAGGCTGAGAGAGTTGGGGCTCTGCAGCCTGGAGAAGAGAAGGCTTCCAGGAGACCTTATAGCAGCCTACCAGTATCTGAGGGGGGCTACAGGAGGGCTGGGGAGGGACTGTTCACAAGGTCTTGTAATGACAGGACGAGGGGGAATGGGTTCAAACTGGCAGAGGGGAGATTTGAACGCGATGTTAGGAAGAAATTCTTCACAGTGAGGGTGGTGAGACACTGGAACAGGTTGCCCAGGGAGGCTGTGGCTGCTCCCTCCCTGGATGTGTTCAAGGCCAGGCTGGATGAGGTCTTGAGCGACCTGATCTAGTGAGAGCTGTCCCTGCCTATGGCACAGGGAGGTTGGAACAGGATGAGCTTTAAGGTGTCTTCCAACCTGAACCATTCTACGATTCTAAGTGGAAAGCATTTCCCCCTGCTCATTTACAAAACAGCAGTTATTTTAAACAGTTTTTTGCATTTACACAAGGAGATAGTGAAGCATTCAAAGATCTGAGGCCTGCTAAACTCTTCACCTATCTGAAACAGACATCTTCTATATCCTTCTGCTTCTGCCAGACTGGCTACAAGCATAACTCAGCAGCACTGTTGGGATCATACCCCATTAGCTGTGTGTTATTTAATACCTGTACTGCCCTGGGAGCCTCTGACATTTTCTGCTTCCTAAGCTATCAGCTTAGAGCCAGTCCTGCAAACTTGCTAGAAGGATCACTTCTGGAATAAATCACTTGGTATGGCATTGCTCCTCACTGAGACAATAAAATACAGCTCCCAGATTTCCTCTGGGGACTAAGTTGATCCCTGTTTGTGATCAGGGAGAAAGTGCACATCTGTAAGAGTTTAAATGCTACATATGCTTCATTTACCTGAAGGCTTTTTAATAAAGGTCGTTTGAAATGCTTCATCCACTGGTCTGTAACGTTTCCCTTTTACCAGGTCACTGTCATCTACTTACCTGGGTGAATAACAACAAGAAAAAGTTGCAGTTCTACCCTGTAGGAGGTTTTCTAGCAATGGAAAGGACAATGGTGACTTCTGAACCATTAATTCCATCTACTTCAGGCTGGTGAGGCCAAAAAAGCAAGCATGAAAGTTTCTGCACCAGCTGAGACAAAGAGAAATCTGTTTGAGTGGATTTCTTACCAGAGAAGCTAAAAACAACAAAACTCAACACATTTTCCAAAAAATAAGGTAGGCAACCTCTCTGCCAAAACAGAGAGTGTTAAGAAATACCTCCCTCTGGGTCACAGGATGGCAGAGGTTGGAAGGGACCCAAAGAGATCATCCAATCCAACACCCTTGCCCCAGCAGGACCTGACAATCTAGCTCAGGGCACACAGCAACACATCCAGACAGGCCTGGAAAGCCTCCAGACAAGGAGACTCCACAACCTCTCTGGGCAGCCTGTGCCACTGCTCTGGGACCCATCCAATCAAGAAGCTGCCTCTTGTGTTGAGCTGTGCTGCAGCTGGATGGACATGAGGCTGGTAACTACAGAAAAAAAATAAGCACCCAAACTGTGTTGGTTTGAGCTAATTGAAGAATTTGAGTGTGAAATTAGACTATTGGCTGAGAGAGAGTTAAAAATACAGTGTCACTTCACCGAGTTTCACTGAGACAGAAAAAAAATTGTTTTGGGAAATGTTCTCAAAACATGAGATAGGCAGTGTGCTTGCAGAGGGCCAGTCTGGCTTGGGTCTGTGCTGGCTCTGGCAGCTTTTTTTCCTTTGTCTCTCTGCCTTTGAACTAATTCAGAGTTAAATCACTAAAACGACTAATTTCTTCTCCTATCATTAATCTCCCTGATCTTCAGCTTATCTGCAGCATCATCAAGTGGTGAGATAAAGCTGGGGGAAGGGGGGAAAGGTGGTAGGGGGGTTTGATTATCCTGTCTTGGGGATTTTGGTCTCTGGGAGGGGTATGGTGCCTGTATTCCCTTTTTACTGTATATTTCTGTAAATATCTGTTATATCTTGTAAATATTTGCTTGTATATTTGCATTGCTGTAAATATAAAGCTTCATTTATTAACTTCCAGGGTGTTTTTCTGAGTTTTAGCCGGGGTGTTAAAAGGTGGGGTGGGGCAGGTCACTGCAAACCCACTACACAAACAAATAAAGTTTACACCACAACTAGAAGAGGATGAAGCAGAGTGCTACAGCAAGTCAAGATGCAGCTCTTGACAAAAGAAAGGATTCTTCTCCCAGCATTAAGTTGATCATTGATTTCTTATGAGAAGTTTCTTTAAAGTTTGGGAGATTTACTTTAGAACTGTAGACACTTTTGTTACTTATATATATAATTTTTTTTTTTTTAATGTATATAAGATGACTGCCAATGGCATCATGCCCATTTCAGCTCCATTTGTACTACACTCACCTCCCTCAGTGAGAGGTTTTCATTTTAAGGGCCCCTTCATCACAAGTACATTCTAGCAAACTAAGCATGTGGTGAACTGCTCAACACCAACCTATTCATCTTCCCACCCTACTTCTTCAGCTTGCCTGGGCTGCTTCGGGATAATTGATTTTGAAATCTTAAAGGAATTCACATTTCTAATTCTCCACCTGGCACTTTATTCCAGTTTGACATTTCAGTAGTTCCACTGAGTCCCTAAAACAGAACAAGTATCCCAATCCCCATCATCTCCATCCAGCCAGGATGCCATTGGCTTTCTTGGTCAACTGAGCACACTGCTGACTCATATTCAGTCAACTATCAACCATAATCGTCCACATTGCAGCTTTCCAACCACACATACCCAAGCCTATAGCTTACCATGGGGTGGTTGTGACCCAGGTACAGGACCTGGCACTTGGCCATCAGTCTAACCTGTCCAGATACCATCCTAAAACTTCCCTACCCTCCAAGCAGTCTGACACAGCCACCCAGCTTGGTGTCATCTGCTAGCTTACTAAGGGTGCACCCAATCCTCACCTAGACCATTAAAAAACATCCTAATGAAGACAGATCCCAGTACTGACCCCTAGTGAACACCACTAATGACTGGTTTGGGACCAGCCAAGTCTAACACCACTCTCCATCAGTCTTTGGGCCTGGCCACCCAGAGAGACATTATCTAGTTCAGAGTGCATTTATCCAAGCCTTGTGCCACGAGGTCCTGAAGGAGAATTCTGTGGGACACAATGTCAAAGACTTAACTGAAGTCCAGGCAAACAACATCCACCTTTTCTACCTCACCCACCAGATTGTGGAATCTTATAGATGTTAGAAGAACAACAGATTGGTCAGACAGAAGCTGACTTTCAGAAGCCCATTCTGACTGGGCCTGCTCAACTCCTTGTCCTCTTATACCACCTCAATAGATAACATGAAAAGAAGCCTCCTTCTATGATTCTCCTATGATTCTAGAATCCTAGAATGGTTTAGGTTGGAAGTGACTTCAAAGCTCATCCAGTTCCAACCCCCCTGTGCCATAGGCAGGGACACTTCCCACTAGAACAGGTCACTCAAGGCCTCATCCAAGTGGATCCTGAACACCTCCACGGAGGTTGTGGAGCAGAGAATCATACTGTGCCTCTGTCCTCCACAACCTCTCTGGGCAACCTGTGCCAGTGTCTCACCACCCTCCCTACAAAGAGCATCCTCCTGACATCCTGTTTCAATCTCCCCTCTCACACTCCAAACCCATTCCTCCTCATCCTGCCATTACAAGACCTTGTCAATAGTCCCTCCCCAGCCCTCCTGCAGCCCCCTTCAGATCCTGCAAGGCCACTCCAAGGTCTCCTGGCAGCCTTCTCTTCTCCAGGCTGCAGAGCCCCAACTCCCTCAGCCTGTCCTCACAGCAGAGCTGCTGCAGCCCTCTCAGCTGCATCTTGGTGGCCTCCTCTGCACTGGCTCCAACACTTCCATGTGCTGCTTGTGCTGGGGGCTGCAGAGCTGCAGACAGTGCTGCAGGTGGGGTGTGAGGAGAGCAGAGCCAAGGGGCACAATCCCCTCCCTTGCCCTGCTGCCCACAGCTGCTCTTGCTGCAGCCCAGCACACAGTTGCTGTCTGGGCTGCACTCACACTGCAGCCTCATCTTAAGCTTTGCACCACCCCAGACCCCCAGGTCCTGTTCCTCAGGGCTGCTCTCAGCCATTCCCCACCCAGCCTGGAGCTGTGCTTGGGTTTGCACAGACCCCTTGGACAGGCCCCTCTTTCACTCAAGGCTTATTCTGTATGAAATCCATTCTGCTATTTGAAATTCCCAAACTTGCAACACCCATTAGTCAAACATATCAAAGTAGCACTTAAAGGTTCAGGAAAACAGTGATGTTTACTTTGAGGTTCACCTTCAAATGAATAGGGAATCCATACAGCATGGATTCTGGTTATCTTTGTTATGAAATGTTTCCAGGGTTTAGCCCACTGGGCATGTTGAAATGATAAATCACCTTCCACTACACAAAAACAACCTCGCTCAGATTCAACTGCCTCCAGGGAAAACAGCATCTACCCAGAGCAGCACTTTTGGTACATTCCTTTAGGTTTTAATCCTTGGCCAATTCTGCTTCAATATCTGTAAATTCCACCTCTTTTGACAAGTAAACACACACACCCTCTTTGTTTCCCACTTCACCTATGCCTCCCCAAACCTTCCAGGCAGCCAGTCTTTACGGCTTGCATATGAAAGGCTCAGGGCACTTGACAAAACGCTAAAAGATCTGCTTCAGCCTGGAAAAAAAAAAAAAAAAAAAGTTGTAGGGGGAAGGGGGGAAAGCACAGCCCTTTCTTCTTGTTCTTAAATTCCCTTCAGTATTTGCATTTCAAACCCTGAAGAGTATATGATACTTCAAAAGGAAAACAGCATTCCCATTGTCTTTCATTCCTCCTCCACTTACTAGCTGGTATCTAACTAGATTTACAAGTACAATGTTGTCATGCCATTAAATGCTACAAAGACTGACCTGTGTCTCTCTGCCTCAGGTTTCAAATACTTAGACTCCCGGGAACCACAGCTTCAATCTGCAGTGGGATGCAGATGAAGACAAGCAGAGTATCTTTCAGATCAATCTTGGAAAACTTGAGTTTCCTCTCCTGTCTGGTCAACAGTCTCATGGTTTTTCCGAGGACACCAAGAGGTGACCAAATCATAGGTCATGTTTTTATGCACACTGACTGACTGCTGTCTCATTTTAGGCTTACAGCTGCACTACTGTAACTACACAGTACATGTATAAACTGACACACACACACACACACATATATATATATATATATATGATGTATATAAGTAAGATCAAATGGGTGGAGAAACTCACTCAATTGTGTAGTAACTCCACAACTAACTTCAACAAGTCAATAGCATCCATAACCAAGTCACTGTGCAGGAAGTGTCTGCATGCAGCCCAGACAGCAACTGTGTGCTGGGCTGCAGCAAGAGCAGCTGTGGGCAGCAGGGCAAGGGAGGGGATTGTGCCCCTTGGCTCTGCTCTCCTCACACCCCACCTGCAGCACTGTCTGCAGCTCTGCAGCCCCCAGCACAAGCAGCACATGCAAGTGCTGGAGCCAGTGCAGAGGCGGCCATGGAGATGCAGCTGAGAGGGCTGCAGCAGCTCTGCTGTGAGCACAGGCTGAGAGAGTTGGGGCTCTGCAGCCTGGGAAGAGAAGGCTTCCAGGACACCTTGGAGTGGCCTTCCAAGATCTGAAAAGGGTCTACAAGAAGGCTGGAGAAGGACTATTGACAAGATCTGGTAAGGACAGGATGAGGAAGAATGGGTATAAAGTGTCAGAGGGAAAACTGAAACTGGAAGTTAGGAGGAAGTTGTTTGCAGTGAGGGTGGTGAGACACTGGCACAGGTTGCCCAGGGAGGTTGTGGAGCAGAGAATCACAGGATCAAATTCTGTGCTCCTGTGCTCCACAATCTTCCTGGAGGTGTTCAAAGCCAGGCTGGATGAGGCCTTGATTGTCCTGTTCTAGTGGAAAGTGTCCCTGCCTATCGAACTGGATGAGCTTTGAGCTCCCTTCCAACCTAAACCATTCGATGGTTAAGACAAGTACCCACTGAACAGCATCTTTCTTTAGTGGGCAAGTTCCTCATTTGGTGGCTGCCACATAGTGTCTCGATGAAGCAAGCATGACAGCAAGAAGCCAGACCTATTTGGCACTGTACATTCCTACTGTTGTAGGGCAGTGCCAATCCTTTCAAAGACATACTAACACTAAGCTTCTAAAAACTCACATAGACAACCAATTCCTCACCAAAACAGCCTCACCCATACCACCTTATGAAGGGAAATTGTCTTGCAGAACCTAAGCTAAGAAACTGTGTTGACTACAACAGGATTCATTGCAGATCAGCCAGCCCAGAAAAAACAAAGGATAAGAGGTGTGCTAACAGCATGGGCTAAATAGACACAACCAGTGCTGGGGAAGAGCAGTGATAGAATGAAGTGCAGTTAAAAAATTATTTCTTCCTTTATCTGGACTGAACCTGCTCATCTGACTATTACCTTTACTTCTTGATTTCAAGTTAAAATAAGAAATAAAAGCTGGGCATAATCTCTTCAGCACTGTGTTCAAAGATCTCTTGCTTAAGGGAATGTGTTTCTGTGCAGCTTGCTGGCAGGCTGTCACACTTCTATTTCACCTAATCAGCTTTTATTCAAAAGATAAAATGTAAGGTAAGCAGAACAGAATTTCTTGTACCACGAAGAGCTAGGAGGAATCCCACTCTTCCTCTGGTCTTCTGCCTTACCTCACTCAGTTCCTGGACACTATCACACATGACCACACTATCATCTGCATTTCAAACCACCAGAGACAATGGGAAAGCTTCAGCCCAGTAAGATTTAGTTCCTACCTTTCAAGTTCTCCTACAACCTGCAGGCCTGAACTTCTTTAAAGGCAGCAGAAAAACATCACTTGTATTACTGGGTGTAGCTGATGAGAGCTCTTGTGCAAGCAACTACCTGAAATACTCTATGATAGACCAATGATCATTTCCATATGCAAGACATGATGCATTTTTACCACTTAGAATCACAGAATGGTTTAGGTTGGAAGGGAGCTCAAAGC
>VWZI01021436.1:638818-657825 GCA_013396835.1 Psilopogon haemacephalus | reverse complement strand
TAATTTTTCACTCAAATTCTCCAATTAGCTCAAACCAACACAATGTCAATCTGTTAGAGGGTAGGAGGGCTCTGCAAAGGGACCTGGACAGACTGGGTAGATGGGCACAGTCCAATGCCCTGCAAGGTTCTGCACTTTGGCCACAATCCCATGCAGTGCTACAGGCTGGGGACAGAGTGGCTGGAGAGCAGCCAGACAGAGAGGGACCTGAGGGTACTGGTTGACAACCAACTGAACATAAGCCAGTAGTGTGCCCAGGTGGCCAAGAAGGCAAATGGCATCCTGGCCTGTATCAGGGATGGTGTGACCAGCAGGACCAGGGGAGTCCTTTTGCCCCTGTACTCAGCCCTGATTAGGCCACATCTTGAGTACTGTGTCCAGTTCTGGGGCCCTCAATTTAAGAAAGATGTTGAGGTGCTTGGGTGTGTCCAGGGAAGGGCAACAAGGCTGCTGAGTGGGCTGGAGCACAGCCCTATGAGGAGAGGCTGAGGAAGCTGAGGTTGTTCAGCCTGGAGAAGAGGAGGCTCGGGGGAGACCTTATTGCACTCTACAGCTACCTGAAAGGAGGTTGTAGCCAGGTGGGAGCTGGCCTCTTCTCCCAGGTATCCAGTAACAGAACAAGAGGACACAGTCTCAAACTGCACCAAGGCAGGTTTAAGCTGGATGTTAGGAAGAAGTTCTTCACAGAAAGAGTGTTTGGCTATTGGAATGGGCTGCCCAGAAGGTGATGGAGTCACTGTCCCTGAAGTTGTTTAAAAGGAGGCTGGATGAGTCACTTAGTGCCATGGTTTAGCTAATTAGAAGGTGTTAGGTGATAGGTTAGACTCGATGGTCCTAGAGGTCTCTTCCAACTTCGTTAATTCTGTAATTCCATGATTCTGTGAATAACAATACTAAATTTCCTGGGTCCACCTCCTGCGCTACCCAGTCCCTGAAGAATATTTCAACTGTATGGTTCCTAAACCTATAACAGTGAGACTGTCCTTTCCAGGGTTATCATTCTGCACAGCTATAAATGCTATAGCTGTAAATTCATGATTCCGATAGTGGTGAACATTATGTGGTTTAAAACACTACGATGAAGCAATGAAAGAGAATTAAAGATTCCTTTGAATTTGCTGCACATCTGAAAGAGTAGGAAACAAACAGGAACACCCATCTGAACTGCTCTTGTTTACAGCAGCACATTTGAATTATGATTTGCATTTGCACAGGAATGCTGATCCATTGGCTAAAGAGTAGTTAGTCAAGATGAAAATAACTTCCTTGTAATAAATTAAAATAAGCCTTTGGAAAATCAGTTGGATAGAGATAGATTTTCAGGCTCCACAAGCAGGAACAGAAAGAATCAGTGAATAAAATAGGCCATTTGTACATTACGTATATTTGGGGCTTACAGTTTTAGAGAATTTTTGAAGCTATGACAGTTCTTTAGTTTTAACAGAGCAATAAAGATATAAAGCATAAAGCATTCTTTGTTGTTTATTACTATAAAAATATTAATTTCCTGATTCTGTGCTATGCTAGCATCTCAAGATCTTACAGCCTTAGAAGTCTTCTTTCAGTCATAATTTTGTTTACAAGGTTTGAAAACATTTTCAGACTGTTCCACACACCAGTTACTACCGGAAGTCCTTTAAGATCTGCTTATCATGATTTAGTTTTATGACTGTGAAGAAGAAATAACTGTTCATTAATTTTCATTGCGCTACTGCAAAATGGGTTAGGAAATATTACTGCCAAATCTCTCCAAGTGTCAGTGTGGGAACTATCCAGAATGCAACTGAATTTAATAAAATACTTTCCATTAACTTGGACAAGAAATGGTCTGAGGCCTGAGAGAGTTAAGAAATTGGCTGATTTCGTGCTGAGACAGACCCCTCCTGCCCTTGGACATGATATGCTAGTGCACTGCTAACCAGGACCTCGCTGGAGCTGCACATTTAGGGAACTGCTTCTTAATCAAAGCTTACCACTGCAAAATTCAGACTCTCTGGTCATCTGCTGTTGATGACATTGAAAGAGACCCTTGCATTTCTTTCTCCCTCTGCACTAAATCTGCAAAAAGTCTGCTACCTGTTGCGTCTTGCATAGCTATTACAGTTCCCAAATAGCCACTTAATTTGCATGCAAACTGTCTTTTCTGTGCAGTAATTTCTATAGTTAATTAAACCATGAAATAAAAAAAACATAACAAATGCCAGTACAGAACAAATAAAAAAATCTCACTCTGCTCAAAACATTATTTCTATGAAGTGGGATATATCTCAGCACTGTGCAATCATAAATCCCTGTAATCCAATATTTGCATTGTGAGTAACAAGACACAAGGTTTTGAAAGAATTTGCAGATTTAGGACTGAGGTGTGATATGCATGGTAAGTCCCAATATTTCTTGACCTGTTATGTCTGTGTCTTGCTTGTGTTAGATATTACAATAATTTCTGAACTGACCTGATATTTATGGCTAATTTTTTTTTCATATACTCATAGAATGGTATGGGTTGGAAGGCCCAGCTTCCCACAGTTGGTAGAACACCTTCTACTAAACTAAGTTGCTCAGAAACCCTTTTTTTTCCATAGAATCATAGAATGGTTTGGGTCGGAAGGCCCAGCCTGCTGCAGTTGGTAGAACGCTTTCTACTCCTTCCAGTAAAAGGAACATAAGCTTTGTCTAAATAAGGAGTTGTGTCCCGTTAAGGTACTACTAGCGAATTGCTTACTGCACACAGTCACACTAACCAATTATTATTAGACACAATGTAAAAGTTTTGGTTTTGGTTTTTAGAATATATAAGCTGATGCTTTGCACTCAATAAACTGACACCTTGCTTGCATCAAGCAGCGTCCACTCTCTCCATTGCTCTTACATGGTAAGTCCAAGCATTTCTTGACCTGTTATGCCTGTGTCTTGAGTTAGATATTACAATAATTTCTGTAACTGACCTGATGTTTATGGCTATTTTTTTTTTTTCATAGGCTCAGAATGGTATGGGTTGGAAGGCCCAGCCTACCACAGTTGGTAGAACAACTTCCACTAGACTAAGTTGCTCAGTGTCGTGGTTTAAGCAGTTACCTGCCCCCCCACCTTTTTTATAAACCCCAGTTAGGACTCAGGAACACTGGGAGTTAATAAATTAAGCTTTATATTTACAGCAATGCACAATATACAAGCAAATAATTACAAGGTATAACAGATATTTACAGATATATACAAGGAAAAGGTAATACAGAAACACCACACCCCTCCCAGAGACCAAAATCCCCAAAAGGGGTAACCAACCACCCCCTACCACCTTTCCCCCCTTCCCCAATCTTATATCACCACCTGTTGATGCTGAAGAGAAGCTGAGGTAGATCAGTCAGAGTCATTAGTAGCAGGAAAGTAGTGGTAGAATTACTGAGAATTAGCTACCAAGGCAAAGACAAAGGAGACAACGCTAAGAGAAGCAGCCACAGCCAGAGCAGTCAANTAAGAGAAGCAGCCACAGCCAGAGTAGTCAAAAACCATCTGATATCTAATGTTTTGGGTACAATTCTTAAAAACAACTTTTTTTTTTCTTCCTCAGTAAGGGTCTGGGTGAAGTGACATCCTGTGTTTTCCTCTCTCAGCCAATAGCCTAATTTCTCACTCAAATCCTCCAATTAGTTCAAACAAGCACATTCAGAAACCCATTCAACCTCGTCTTTAACAATTTCAAATACAGTGCCATCCATAACCTTTCTGGGAAACATGTTTCAGTGTCTCTCCACCCTCACAGTAAAGAATTTCTTCCTAATATCCTGTCTAAATCTAGCCTCTTTCATGTTAAACCCATTACCCCTTTTCCTATCACCACACTTCCTGATAAAGAGTCCCCTTTGTATAGTGCAAACATAGTTTTACATAGATAGAAGCAACTGGTGTTTTTTCTATGTAAAACGAGACATTTACAACTCTGATATAATGAAGTAAAGAAATATTGGCCTGGTATAAGAGCATGCTTGCTGACTTGTGAAGCCAGAAGATGGAGTATGGCAGAGGATAGTGATAGGGTCATAAAAGATGGAGCACAATTTTGGTACTAGAAATCCCATAAATAGAAACAGTTCACTTTGTTAAAAAAATGGCAGAACTGGACAAAATCAATTTTGAATGTCACACAAAACAAAGAAATTATATCTAGCACACATAAAAGGCACCGTATATAGACAACTCATGCTTAATGGAGAGATGCATATCAAGCAAGCAAGAAAAAAGGCTTAACAGAGTGATAGCAATCACACAGAAATTACTCCAAGTATCCTAGAATAAGGAAAAAAGAACTATCAAAATTAATATTACATTCCTCCCAGAAAACTACTCCAGGTGTTGGCCACTCAGCAAGGCAGCCCACTGCTGTCACCAGATTGAAACCATCGATATCAGCACCCAGATGGGCAGGAAAATGGAGAGCATAAACACCAGGAAAAGGGGTAGAAGCTACAGTGTATTAAAATTCTAGCTTCATTATTATTCTTTCTTATTGTATAGTGTTCAGATCTGGATTAATAATTACTACAATCTGAAGATTTCTTGGCTTTCTGTATTTCTGCTTTGCTTATAAACAAGAGTTTTAGTGTAATACATGCTCATATCAAAACCAAAAGGCAGTGATTTCAGTGAGATTCAGTAGACCAATTTCATCCTACACTAACCTCTGATTCCTATGAAGTTTTTAAGCAAGGCACTTCAGTCCCAACTTTTCTTCAATGCTGTCTAAAATCTGGAAGACTTGTTCTCCTGTGGTGCTACTTCTGTACCAGCTTCCTGCCACCAAGGCAAGGCCTAACTACCTTGACAGCCAGTGGCATCTGTCTGCTAGCATGGCACATCTCAAAACATGCAGCACTTGGGGCTCAGACCTTGACTCTTCATTCAGCAGAAGTCCCATGTACTTCTGGAATGACACTGAAATGCCTACGCATCTAATACAAAGTTACAGATTGTTACACTGCTCTAATCTCTCCACTAACAAATAACAACCTAAGCTTTGCTGGTTGCTTTTGTTTGCTTGTCTGGAAAAGTGGAGGGAGAAACAGAGGTAGCTTTGAATGCCTTCTGGGCAGTTTCCAGTAGGCAGTTTGGATTTCTGTATTATTGCTAACTTGTATAGAATTGCAAATACTTGTAAATATATTGTATATATATGTTTTTAAATTTTGCTTTGCTGTAAATATATCTTTATCTTATTTCCAAGCCATCTGAGCTAGTCTGGTAAATTTCCCCCTGGGGACAGGGAGAGCTCCTAACCCACCACAGACAGAGTAGTCCACAACCCCCCTGGGCAGCCTGATTCCTCCTCGTGTTTAGATGAAAATTCCTACGCCTCAACTTCCACCCATTGACCTTTGTCCTGTCATTGGGCATCACCAAAAAGAGCCTGGCTCCATCCTCTTGTAACATTGATGAGGTCAACCCTTGGTCTCCTCCTGTCCAAGCTAAAGATCCCTCGCTCCCTCAGTCTCTCCTGATAAGGAAGATGTTCCACTTCCTTAATCATTTTCATGGCTCTGTGATGGACTCAACCAGTTCTCTGTCCTTCTTGAACTGAGAGGCCCAGAACTGGACACAATACTCCAGATACCACATTGCCAGGACAGAGTAGAGGGGAAGGAGAACCTGTCTCCACCTACTAACCACAGCCCTTCTAATACACCCCAGAATGGCATTGGCCTTCTTGGCCACAAGAGCACACTGCTGGCTTGTGGTCAACCTTCTATCTACTACTACTCCCAGGTCCTTTTTCCCTTCACTGCTCTCCAGCAGGTCAGTCCCCAACCTATACTACTTCCTGGCGTTGCTCTTTCTCAGGTGCAAGACTCTACGCTTGCCCTTGTTGAATTGCATTAAATGTCTCCCTGCCCAGCTCTCCAGCCTGTCAAAACACTCTGAAGGTATTCATACTGCATGTGCACCTTGTGCTTAGAGACATGGTTTAGTGGTTGACCTTGCAGTGCTGGATTGAAAGTTGGAATAGATGATATTGAAGGTCTCTTGCAACCAAAGATGTTCTGTTTGATTCTGACTCTGTTTCTCAAAAAGTACTTTCCCTATAGATATCAGTTTATACTTCTCTAATTTATTTTATTTCTATTTCCATAATACAATACATTTGTGATTTATGTAAAGGATTCAATATGTGCCTAATTTAACATTGCTGTTAACCTTAATTCTTTTGAGAAGATGACAAAAGCCTGATCCTTGAGATAAATTTCAGATCTGATTGTTCATAATGCATCTGTTTTATTAAAATTGGAGGCTCAGAGAATGACAGCACGAAAAATAGTGTTTCTTTGCTGCCTTATTTCCCCAGTGGAAGGAATGTGTTTTTCTGCTTCAATTAGTTTTCAATCTTCCTCCTGCAATATGATGAGAATGTTTCATGCTGGCCAAGTTATTAGTGACAACTGAATGACATATGAAGAGCTATATCTAAAGTGTGATTTAACAAACTGATTGAGTCCTAAACACAGAGCAGACTGACTTTTAATGGACTAGATCAAATTCATACTCAGTATTATGGGAAAACTAAATCTACTATTTTTTAAACTACCATTGACAGGGTATTTTAAGTGTTTTTTTTTCTTTTTTACTGGCTTCTTAACATCATCCCTTGCTGTCTTGTTCCAGTGCCTATTACCATACTTGCTCTAACAAGCAGTAAGTCAGTGAAAGATCCCATTCTCATCAACTCTGAGCAGTTTCCTAGGTAGTGAGCCCAAATCTCCAGGTCACATTACAATATAGATTTTAATTGCATTTTTTTGTACAAACTCTCTGGTTAAGTTTCCTGATGGTTCCTGTGAGAATTTGTCCAGAATGCATGACATTGAAGAGAAATCTGTGTTAAAAGGAGGGCAGTGTGAGTCAGAGAATAGAGCTGCAATCTCTAATTTCCTAAGTGTTAACCTATATATTTTTTGATAAAGACTAACCTTTTCCTGTGTAGTCCTGAGATTTTTTAACTAGCAAAACCCAGTGATTAAGATGCATCTTATAATATCACAGCTTAGCTGCTTTGGGTAAAGCATCATAAAATGAAGTTATAATGAAATAAAGGCAACTGTTAAGCAGAAATATATGCATTTAGTAATTCAGCCCACATATTTTCATGATGTACACATAGCAAGAGTTGGTTACTACTGTGGACTTGCACTGAACTTGAGGCAGTGGGTAGAAAAAGAATACAACCCTGAGACCGTTGCTCACGTAAGAAAAAACCTGACATCCATTTGCTTTGTTCCACGATACCAATATCCTAAGAGGACCCAAACTGCTACATACAGCCTAAGAGGTTGCAAAGAATCTTCAAAATATTTGCAACAGTCTTTCTTCTCTATTATTATCCTCTCTTAAAATGTGAAGAAAGGGGATGTATGTAAAGCTTTGTCCAGGCCACTTCAAAGTTTGCTTTGACCTTTTTACTAGTTCTGAAAGAATTATTTGTCCTGTAGTAAGCTATCTATGTTTTGCCTAAACCATCCCAGGAGACCGCTCTGAGTGCCATTCACCTTTTTCATGTGCTATCTTCCAAAAGTCCAGATGTACACTTATCCTCAGCTGGTATTTGCAACAATCTTTCTGCTTACTGTGAGCTGCTCCTGCAGGCTGATTAAAGGTAACATCAGCAAAGTATGTTCAGCATCCCTTTCATCCAAATATGCTTACCTTGATGATGACCTTTGAGGCATAACATGGCCACAAGTTAAAAAGCATCTGGTTTTACAAAACTAGAAATATATGTTTACTCACAAATAGCCACAATACTGGGAACATCTTTTATTCATATTTCACTTATCTGCCACTTCTGAGCTAATCTGTTAGCTGTTCACACCCGAGAAAGCAACTCTCAGCAAATGCCATGACTCCATTTTTTTTAAAATTGATTTTGTAATTCAGAGATGCCACAGTGAGGGCAGAAGTATAAAAGAAAAAAAAAATCTAAAAGTCTCAATCACAGTTTATTCTTCTTGTTCAAGTCTTTTAAAGCACAAATAGTTCTTATCTTACTTGTGTTACAGGAGAATATTCATAAGGTTTATGAACAAATGCTAGTGGGTGGCCTGATTCTATGTTGCAATTTGCTTAAGTACTATGAAGTATTTGTAGTAGAGATAAGAAAGCTTTTCTAGAGTTCTCTATTTTGCAGTGTGAAATACTCTTTTCTACTCAGTTTTTGCTAACAGTAATGGACAATTGTATAAGGCTATGATTTGTTATTTTGTGCTTAATATTCAGTGCCCTAAATACAATCTTACAGATAAGCAAAACTATAATAAGCTACTGTACTATAAGTTATTTTTAAATCTCATTTGAATTTTATCCTGTCTGTGATAATATTATACAGAGGTGGAAAAGTCTCTGCCCCAAGTAAGAAGACAATCATAGGCAGTATCCTGTCCTTGACAACAGTAAAGTGGATGCCTGCAGAAAGTGTAAGACCAGTAGGGAGTAGTGCTTTCTGCTATGGAAGCTGTATGCAGACCACTGCATTGAAACATATATGGACTATAAACACATGCTCAGTTTTCTATAGATCTCTTCCTGCATCGATCTACCAAAAAACCAAAAGCAAAACTTATATGTAGCCTATGTGCAATGGTATTTCCTGGTCTTCCCTGCAAACCTGCTGTAGTACACCTCAGTCCTTGTATTCTGAGAAACAGTGCAGAAATATACCCAGTACCATCTCAGTGTCCTCTTGCTTTAAAGATTCCTCATTTCCAGCTTGAGCTGTGGCCTTTTTTATTGTTTTTAGCCAGACTGAAGACTTACTAATAATCTCATAGGCACTTACAATAGCAAAATGAGGTTTTGAGTTTACTCTTTAATCCTTTTCTAATGATTCATACTAGTCTAATTGCTGGGGGATTTTAATAATAACTGAGGACTCTCTTGACATCCTCACAGAACTCTCTGCCCTGACTGGGAATTTTCTTTCCTTAGTAGAACAGACATTCATCTTTTTTTTTTTTCTTTTTTTTTTTTTTTTCACTACTGTCTTTCTTGTTTATGTTTCATATAGTTTATTAGAATTAGGAATTATTTTCCCCATTTGCAGTATTTCTTAGTGGACTACATAGTTTCTGTCATTTTATTTTCTGTTCACTCAGCATGGTCTATGCTCCTTCAAAGACAGATCTAGTTGTAATATTTTTAAATACTCACATAGGATAGGATGTTCTATCCTATCTGTATCACTTTAGATCAGTTAATGTATACATTGAAATGCATAGATTTCTTGCAAATTCTTCTGGCAACCTCTCTTTATTGAGGAAACTAACCTTTTTGCTCTTCCTTTTTCATCCTTTCATGAACTGTGAATTGGCAAAGGTAATGCTCTCTTTCTCTGATAGCATCTTGATTTTTTCAGTGATCTCTGATGAGGGAAGTTGCCAAAAGCATTTTTAGAACCCTAAATACTATTTACAGCTGAAATTATGTACAATAAAAGTGACAGATACTGTCATATGATGTATTCATTCATCACGTAAGGACTCCTCTTGGCTACATATCAATACTAATATTCTTATTTTGATAATTACTCATCCCATATTCAGCTAGAAATTACTTCAGGAAAGGCTACCAGCCTGCACTGCAAAGGAGAAAAAAAAATGCAAAAACCACAGTGAGTGTGCAGTGACAACTTTTGAATTAAGAGAACTGGTATGTGTAATGAACATAGAAGTTACTCTATATTCATATGGCACATCATGCAAACATTCAGAATGACTCCAATGTGATCATGAAAATCAACTTCAATAAATTGTGTATGTGGTGATACTACCAAGATTTCAGGCTAGAGATGAGCCTCTCATTCTTTTCCTTTATTGTAAATGAAGGGAAAAGCAAAATTAAGGGAAAAGCAAATTTATTTTTTTTCCAGTTGTGTTCATTACTGGGAAACAGTTGTACGGTCTGACATTTCTACACCTCTTTAATTCTCGACTAATCAAATGAAAAAGGAATTTATTATAGTAAAGCTAGATTCCTCTTTGATGCAAAATTTCTGCCAATTTTATTCTTTCTTATGCACTTGTCCTGCATTCACCTAGGACAGGGTTAATCTTTTTTCACAAGATTGCTAAGTATCTTGTACTCAGGGTAGCCAGCTGAATCACCCAAGTATTCCATACCCTAAATGTCAGGTTGGGAGGCTGGCATGGGGGGAGTTATCTGGTGGTGTGTTTTGGCACAGGTGGCAAAGTGTTAGGGTTGTGTGAAGCACATTTTACTTTACATTATTTGTTGTATATTCTTTTTCTTATTAGTCCAGCTGTTTATTTGTTCTATATTCTTTTTCTTATTATTCCAGCTGTTTATTTGTTCTCTACATTATTTTGTTAAACTCTTCTTATCTCAATCCATGGGGTTTTGCATCTTGCTCTCAATTTCTCCTTCTCATCCTACCAGTGGGAGGGTGAGAGATAGGGAGCAGTTGTGTGAGCAGCCACAGCTGCAGCTGGACCTGAAACCACAACAGCACTGTAAAAGGTAGCAGCACTTGCTGCGTGGAAATCTAATTATTTTTGTACAGAACACTTTATTTAACTCAAGGACATGGTAAATGAGCAAATCCAAAATTGACTGGGATAAAACCAGTCACAGCAAGCATTTTAGTTCAGTGGAGGCCAGCTGAGATGGCAGGACATGAATTATACTAAGAGTATTATTTTTCTTCTCTCTTTTTTCTTTTAAGAAAAAAAATTGTAGCTAAGATCATGAAATCTTTTTATTTCACTTCTGGGTAACAAGCAGATGATCACCTGTGGTCCAGACCTCATAAAGACTATGAGCCTAGAATTTCTAGACATGCCGCTCCATGGATTATCTGTACCAGAGAGAAAACCCACTCATGCAGCTAATTGCTGGAAATAATTTGCTTGCAAAATACAGAAAGAATCTAGAGAGAGATGAGGGAGATTTTACACTTAGGGTATAATGTAGATACAAATGGAGGATTAGACACTGGGTAAGATCATCTAGAAGTAAACTGCACTGTACACAAGTACGCTTTTAACATAGCTTACATAGTTGTGTACTCTACAGTTTGAAATTAGAATATTTCCAAGTCCCATTCTGCAATCTATTTGCTTGTATTTAATTTTCTGAAAAGCTGTGGTACGCACCATTTTTAGAAGCACAGTGTGGTCTGCTTTTTTACTGGCTTTAAGTTGGAAGAAAGTGCATGCACAGATTTTAGAAGTGTCTCGTCTGTGCATGTACATATACACACAGAGACATAGACAAAAACACACATCCATAGTAGCATGGATGACCTGTTTTCTTTTCTTTCTTTGCCCAATTGAGGACTGAAGGCCTTCCTCTCTTACACCTTCTCAATTGCCTTGGTTTGAGGTTCCCTCTGATGAACAGGTTTCTGTAAGTATAGGATCAAACATAGTATGGTGGATCAAAGACTATGATGGTGAATATTCAATTTTCTTAAAGAGAATTAATTTCTAACCTATATATCCTTCTAGACATTCAAGTGAAGGTCTTTTTTTTTTTTTTTTTTTCTCTTCTGCTGCCTCTTATACAGGCAGCAAATGGGAAAAGTTCTAACATGATAAATCATTTTGGAAACTCTATGAGAAAGGCTTCAATAATTCAGCTAGAGCTTCATGTAAAAGGATAAATGCATAAGGCCTCCACATCTACTTATCCAAAAACATTAGAGAGAAGTCTGGTTTCGGGATTTTTTTTCTGTTTGTTTTGTTTGTGTTTTGGGGTTTTTTGCTTGGTTGGTTGGGTGGTTTGTTTTGTTGTTTGGTGGTTGGATTTTGATTGGTTAGTTGGCTGGTTTGGGGGCTTTTGTTTGTTTGTTTTGGGTTGGATTGGTTGGGTTTTTGGTTTGGGGTTGTTTTGTTGTTGTTGTTTGGTTGTTTGTTATTGCTATCTTTCCCTGGGATTAGGTGTACAAATCACTATTATGTAAACAGATTTCTTGGGAGAGGAGGAGCTTCTTCAGATCCACAGCACCTGAAGGTAGTTAGTCGTCACTGCCCAGAATCTTGCTTCAGAGTGAAATCAAATCAGAGCTGCTACAGACTAAATACATTACTGGTCTGACTTTATGATGTTAACCGAAGATTATAAGAAGATTATATAAGGCATACCCTCATTTTCTTCAATTCCGTCTTGACCAGGTAAATAATTCTTGTCTCTAAAATGGAGAGACATGGACTTGATGGATGGACCTCTCAGTGGATAAAGAATTGACTGGATGATTGCACTCAAAGAGTTGCAGTCAAGGACTCCATGTCCAAGCTGAGACCAGTGATGAGTGTCATTCTCAGGGGTCAGTATTGGGACAGATGCTGATGG
The DNA here is from genome assembly GCA_013396835.1 of Psilopogon haemacephalus. Lineage (NCBI taxonomy): Eukaryota > Metazoa > Chordata > Aves > Piciformes > Megalaimidae > Psilopogon > Psilopogon haemacephalus. Next base: position 645,477 of record VWZI01021436.1, on the reverse strand, counting down.
CACCAAGCTATGTGGTGTGATATACATGCCAAAGGGAAGGGATGAAGTTTCAGATGTGGGACAATGTGAATCTCTTTAGGCTGAACAGGGCAAAGGGCAGGGTCTTTTGCCTGGCTGGGGCAATCCCAAGCAGAAGGTTGGGTATGAGTAGCCCTAGGAGGAAGAATCAGCAAGGTATGCTTGTATTCCAGAAAGTCAGTTGTGTCATGGGTTGTGTTCAAACAAGTGTGACTAGCAGGTTGAGGGAGCTGATTCTCACCCTCTGTTTTGGTCTCGTGAGACCCTACCTGAAGTTCTATATGCAGCTCTGGCGTTCTTAATATAAGAATTGTTGGAGTGAGTTAAGGGGGTGTCCACAAAGATGATCAAGGGGCTAAGGCATCTCCCCTGAAAGGACAGATTGAGAGACATGGGGTTGTGCAGCAAGGAGTAAAGAAGGCATCAGGAGTCAGCCTACAGGAAAGCTAGAGAAGGACTTTTTACAAGGACACGTAGCTATAGGTAGAGGACAATGGCTTTTAGCTGAAAGAGTGTAGATTTAGATTATTTGTGAGGAAAAAGCTCTTCACTCAGAATGGTGAAGCCCTGGAACAGGTTGCTCAGAGAAGTTGATGATGCTCCATTCCTGAAAGCATTGAAGGCCAGGTTGGATGGAGCTTTAAGCAACCTGATCTAGTGGAACGTGTTCCAGCCCATGGTGAGCTGTGTTGGAACTAAGTGATATTTAAAGCCCCTTCCAACCCAGATAGTTCTGTGATTCTATGATTTTCAGTGCACTTGCCTCGGATTCTCACCAAAGACCAACTATTTTTAGACAGACATTTTTATTTTACACTTCACACAAGCATCTTCCTGTGAGAATAAGTCTATCATAACAGTACATTTTCACTTACAAAGGAAAACTAAGTTAGCATTTCACTCCAGTTCCCTATGAAATCATCATTTTCAGTATAGCACTAAATTCATTATACTTTGGAAAGTGCTCTTTTATGCTAATTCATTTGATATAAATTTTATCCCTTACGTATTTACTGTAAAAATTATTCTGTGTCAAAATCAAATTAATTAAATGAAAGATCAATTGTGCCAAAAATAATTTATTCAGGCAATTTCACAGAATTATTTTAATTTTTGCTTTTAAAATTCCATTACTATTAAATATTAATAAAGTGTAATTAGTTTATATTTAAATAAAAAATATATAAATACAAGAGAGATTTAGAATCTTAGAAATACAAGAAGATTTAGAAGGCACATGGAGCCTTCTAAAAACATTGATGTGAAATGTATGCTAAAATTATGGGTTTTTTCCTTTTGGTTTTCATACAGTGATTTTAAAAATTAGATTACTGTTTTCCTCTGAAAAGTTCCTGCTAAGTCTAATTTCTTCTGATATTACTTTTGTTGTATAAATTTGTGGTCCAATTTCAATTAAATTATATTTTTATTGTCTCACATGAACCAGGAGACAGATGATATTATAATCTTGTCTGTGCAGACAAGTTTCAGACATTGCAATAGTTTTATTAAAAAGTAGTAATATTTCTTTCATAATTTTGTCCAAGATCTGCTTACATAGTATTAGTTTGAGCTATAAATTAGAAAGATATATGTAAAATATCCTTTAAATATAAAAATATTTGCTTTTGCCTGTTTTCTTCATAAGTTTGCTCAAAAAGATGACATAATGCTATGCTGTCAGAAAGAATCAACTGCCATAAACATGACCTAACATAAGTGACCAAGAACAGAAAAAGTTTGTGGGATATAACACCAGGAAGATGTAACATTAGAAATACCTGAATTGACTTCTTAAATTTAAGTAAATCATCAAAACTACAGGTGGGTTTTAAATATTCCCTTTTTTGAATGCACAGTTTAATTAATAATTTAATTCCATGTTTGGACAAATTCCAAGCCTCTGGAACATATTTTTTAAATGCTACAAATATAAATGAACGCTGCAAATGTTTGTGAGGAAAGTCAGCATGCCGTTCCAGGCTAAATGTGCTTTTGGATTTTGATTTACCTGTTGTCAGAAAACTTGAGAAGATTTTACTGCAGTTGTGAAATTAGCAGTTGCCTCTGTGTTTTGCCTAGGAGCAGCTACCACGGGAGAGAACCCTGCACCTCTCAAGAGCAAACTGAAAATAACCTTCTCTCCTTCAGGCACTAGATGTCAGCCTGACCGGTTCATGGGGTTAATGTGGGTTTTTATTATTGCTGCATATATGCTTCCTGATAAAGAACTTCACTAGATGTGCTCAAAAATTAAATGAAACAGCTTTCAGCTGTATACTAACTCCTCAAGTCTGTAATCAGCTCATATTATACTTACATAGAATTTATCCATTCACCTTCTCCCAAAAATAGTCTTTTGAAGATTGGTTTTGTTCCTCTCCTCTTGGTTTTAATAACTCCTTTGGAGTAATATAGATCCCATTTTCATTTCTTATTTAATAGAAATTCTGACAAGAGCAGTGCAGGTTTATATTATTATTGTAAGGATGAAAAAAAGCTACCAGAAGAAAATGTAGCAGCTGAATTATGAGACACCCATTTGACCAGTATATCTGAATTCAGTTAGCCTACCATGTTTGGTGTGCTCAGCGACCTGCAAAGGTGCTGGGAGGGGTTTGCCGGTACACCAGTCAGCAGAAATTTGGGACTTGATGAAGAAAAATCTCAGATTTGTTTCCTTAAAGCAAAATGTCTGGTTCTTTCCCTTGAGCAACCAGCTATAGTAAATATGATTGTACACCCATCACCCTCACATGATAATCTGATTCTTTTGCCCAAAATACTGTGCATTCTTCCTGTTTTATCAAAAATCCATGCTCCTTTGGGGGCTTCAGCCCCAAGAGTCATGCAACAGTGGCTGAGCAATCATTTTTATTCTGTAATAAACTCATGAAAGCTGTGAGTAACAGGGCATGTTAAGGGGCCTTTATATGCTTCACATCTTGGGATTACTACAATTTAGGGCACTCTTGCGTAGTGCTTGCTGACAGTATTATAGTCAGTTCAGGATTTTTTTTTCATATCACAGTGGTGACTCTGTGACAAGTAATATAAAGATACTGAGCAGAACATTTAAGAAGTGTCAACATTTATTTTTCCATAGCTTCTCCAGAGAATTGTAGCTTTCTCTGCTACTTAAAATATACAATCTTACTTCAGACTGAACTGAATGCTCTTCTAAAGATAGGCATACTGGACTGGAAGAACTTCCTTTAACTAAATATTGATCATATATATGGAGAAGTATGTGATATAAGAAAGTAATACAGCAGGGGTGGGTATGAGGTGTGGATGAGGATGCATATTTTTCTGTCTTTGCTAGCCCTCTGAAGAGATGTTCGCAAAGCAGGCTACTTTGTTTTCTGCACACATATAAGAAATGCTGCATAAGCTATGTTCACAAAAGACATCTGAGCTTGGAGTGGAGATGGAAGGGGCTACACAAAGACATGGGAGACTGGATACAAGTTGTGGCAACCATCAGACATCAACTTGCACTTTGTCATGTGACTATTTTATTACATGAATACAAGATGACTGCCAGTGACTCCAGAAATCCATGATCATGAAGCTGCGTGGAGTTCTGCTGTCCACACATCCAGATGCTGTAGATCTTGTTTGTTTAGGCTTAGGTTACTACACTCTGAAAGAAGCCCTCATGTTACTAGTGTGCTAGGATTTGGTGGCATTAAAGCAACTGCTGGTGCTGTAGAGTAAGCAGCTACTATCTGTCCCAGAAATTATAATTCAGTATGGATGAATGGGATTCCAGCACTCTACTGACTGTCTCACTAGTGCATTATCTCCAGGACCTTCTTACTCTGAGCTGACTGCACATATTTATTTCAGTCTGAAGGACTTGTGTTGATGATCTGCAGACCTTCATGTAGATCCACATGCACTAGAATATGTAATTGTCTGGCTGGATGTTCAGTAAATCTACTGCGTCTGGATAGAAACGGCCTTATGTTATCTGGCCAGTGTGAATTGCCGTAAAATTTCAATGTTAACAGCTGTTTTAAAGTGTTATAATACTGCTCTGACTAATTAACTTGATCCTTAATATTGGAACATCTGAGAGAAGAAACTAACTTTAATCACATATGGAACAGCTGTAAATTGGTGCCTTAAATATCCATTTAATCAGATCAAAAGGGCATTACTTGGATGTTCCTATGTCCCTTATAATTCATATTATCAGGACATGTGAAAGCAAGGAAAAACTTTTGCTGAAGAGGAATGCACTAGTGAGTGATCGTTTCCAGACATAAGTTAGAAAAATGAAAAGTGCACTATTGATCCATAGAGTCTTTATCTAAATAAGTAGGGTACCAGGTACTGAATCTGAACATTTTCCTTAAATTTTGAAACGGAAGAGACAGAAGTATCTGTTCACCAGAGGCAAATGCAATTGAAATGTATTGACCTAGCTCTTTCTAAGGGCAAAAAAAATGATGACTGAATACTTACAGGGCACCAAGAATCTGGCTACAGGAATTTGGAAGTTTGAATGCGATGCAATTTTATTGGTGGCGATGGGGTTTGTGTTGTTTGTTTTTCTCATGGGAAGCCATCACATAAAGAGATGGGATCAAGCCAGAACACTGCAAATGACTACGCAGGAGTTTAAGATAATTTTTTTCAGGAAATATTGTTAGAGCTGAAAGTCAGCAAGACTCCAGTATTTTCCAGCTCAGCTGTCCTAAAAAGGTCAAAGATTTCAATGAAGCCTGAAGAATTATTTGTCTTATTTAGAAGGAGCATGAGGCATGTCAGCGAACTAAACCTTTATTTCACCTCCTGCCAGTTCCTTACCACATCATGACATGACTGATAGGGAACTGAACTAGATTTGGAAGAACTGAAATTAAAAGATTAATTAATTTCTAGAAAGCATATTAGATCTTTAATTTTAGCTATGATAACAAATAGCAGAGGAGAACATCATTACAAGCACAGAATTGTACCACCCCTAGAGGTTTTTTCTCTCCAAACATCCCTTTGCACTATAAATGTGACAAGGCAAATGTGGCTCACTTCTTTCTAGGCTACAGTAAACATTTTGTTTCACACTAAGCCAACGCTATTTTTTGGGTTTTTGGGTTTTTTTTTTGGCTTGCAAGACTCCCTTGCACCATTTGTCCTGGAGAATTTGGGAATTACATTTTTGAGGAGCTAAAAATTGAATGCTTGTTGTCTAGAGAGAACGGTATGGTTTAAAAGCTTAGTTCTGAAAAATTGCTTCTCTGCATTATTCAGGTCAATTATAAAATCCTGGAAAAGGAATCAGCAGACAGTCAGGTAACAGCATGGTGTTATAGAGGCAACATATTCCAAACTGGAACATAGAAGGTGTCATTTCAACATGAGGAGAAATGTCTTTACAATGAGGGTGACAGAGCACTGGAATAGGCTGCCCAGAGGGGTTGTGGAGTCTCCTTCTCTGGAGACTTTCAAAACCCACCCGTTTGCATTCCTGTGTGAACTACTCTAGGGGATCCTGCCTTGGCAAGGAAGTTGGACTCGATGTTCTATGGAGATCCCTTCCAACCTCTAAAATTCTGCGGTCCTGTGGTTCTGTGATTTACTGAATAAATTTAGCACCTCAAAAATTTGCCAAACAGGACTTTAAAAAGAAAAACGCAAAAGGAAACTGTTACTGTACTTTGTGACAGCTGAGAAAAGGCAAATCATTTACAGAAATTTAGAATCTTCCTTTGATACTATAATTTCAACATGGGAAGAAAAATCTCTCAGACCATATTGGAGTCTGAGCATTCACAGAGTAGAGACAAGGCAGGCACATTAGTAAGCATCATGTGCCTTGTACAAAACAGAAATATCTAAACTACAGGGAGCTGTAAAGCATCACAGCCCTAGCATGCTGGTGCAATTCAAATCCAGCTTAGTTATCTGTCCTGATCACTGAATGACTCCTTTATGGTCTGTTTCCCCATGTATTCCTCTCCTAGAAATAATGTCTTAGTATGAGATAACATACCTGGGCACCATCCCAGCAGAGAAATAATGTCCATAATAATCCAAGAATGGCAGGTTTGTGGCTCACTTGCTATGAAATACAAAAATGAAGCTACATAAACAGCAGTTCATGGAAATTTTGAATTTGATGATGAAGTGTTAATAATCTAAAAAGCTTTTTTTTTTTTTTTCACTTGGTACAAAGTAATAAAACATTACACAAACACAATTTCATCTGAAAGTTCAGACAATTAACGTGGCAGTCCATTAAGAAGATGGAGTATTATTGAAGTGGGGGAAGATTGCTAAGCACTGGTTTCAAGCTGTCTTTAAGAACATCATATCTGTAATAGATGCCAGTTACTGAGTCTCCTGGGAAATGCAGAGTAAGCATTGAACACAACAGATTTACCCAGCTTCTGTAAAACATCACTATAGAATTTTTTTTTGTTTACAATTGTCATTTGTTTTGTCAATGAAAACTGCTGCTTATGCCCTATTTATATATATATATATATTTAATTATTATTATTCACTTGAATGTAAGACTTGGATATGGTAAACAAAAATGTTTGGGTTTTTTTGGTTGTTGTAACAGCCAGCCCTAAAACTCATGGAAAATTCAGAGAAGTGTGAGATGGGAAGGGAAGGGAAGGGAA